>MU228233.1:984571-1000932 GCA_018584345.1 Thuja plicata
CAGTAAGAGATCTATGCACACCTTGAAACCTTTCCTCATTTCTGCACTTCCATAGTTGCCATAAAATGTTAGAGGAAATAATGAACCATAAAATATTAGAATCATTTTTAAGACCATGAATATAACCTGTCATTATTTCAAAGATATCAATGAACTTGGGGTACGTTATTCCACATAAAGCCCAAACTTTCTTTGCAAAGTTACATTCAAAGAATATATATCTACAAGTTTCAGGTTTATTACAGAAGGTACAGATATCATAATTCACCTGGTAAATGTTGATAGGGAGTCTATTGATCAAAATAAGCCATCTAAAACATCTGATCTTGGGATCAATAGAGGATTTCCAGATTCTATTAAAAATTTTATTCCAGTCCTTCATCTCCAGATCAGCATACCACAAACTATTGACATGTTTTATAATACTCTGATTATTATTCAGGGAATTGTAAACATTTTTGGCTTTGAGTTTACAAAGTAGGGAACCATCAGGGCATTTGCTATTAATGCATCTATGTGAGTCTATGAGGCAATTGGATGGGATATTAGAGCAGGCTCTAGATATCATGAAAAAAAAAATTTTATGAGCGGCCGGAAGATTGTATTTATTTCTTAACTCATCCCAATTAATCAGACAATCATTCTCAAATAAATCAATGAAGGTGGAGATTCCCAAGTTATTCCATAATTTGGCCGAGCAGCCTTGTGTCAGGGCAAGCGGCTTCCCTTGGAGATACAGATTCCACCAGATGGACCTCTCACCATGCAGAAGGTCGTCCGAGTGGAAAGAAATATCAGAGATACAGTGTCTAGACGACTCCCAAGCTCTCCATATGGTTTTAAATACTGAAGAGCCATGCACAGTTGTAGGTAATTTGCCAAAAAGGATATCAGCAAATGGGAGATTTTTCCAAGTTTTAGCCTTCTTTGGGTAACCCCTCAAGATATTATTTCTGACAAGTACTTTCCATGGCTCTTCTCCTTCAACACAATGAGAGACCCATTTGGTGGCAAGTACAATACCTTGGAGTCTAAGGTCTTTTAGGCCAAGCCCTCCATATTTTTTATCAGTGCAGCACCAATCCCATTTAACCATGTGTAACTTTTTGTTGCCTTTACCGTCCGGCCAAAGGAAGTTCCTTATAGCCTTCTGGATTTCTAAAATTTGGTAGTTGTTAAACATCCATGCTGATGCATAGTATATGTTATATGAAGATAAAATCTTTTGACAAACTTGAAGTCTACCAGCAAGCGACAAGGATCGGTTGAACCAGCTATTAAGTTTTTTTGTGATTTTGGACTTAACCCAGATCCACATATCCTTAATAGAAGGATCAACAGCGAAAGGGATACCCAGGTATTTGATTATATTGGTGGGGCCACCCCATTGGAAACCATATTTAAAAAACCACCCTGGAGGTTGCTCGTCCCAACCAAGACAAATGCATTTGGCCTGTGAGAGCCTAGCACCCGAGATCGAGCAGAAAAGATCAAGTTTTTTTGTGAGACAATTAAAGTTATTATCTTCCATCTTAACAAATAAGCTAGTATCATCAGTGAATTGGAAAATTGACAGATCTTCATTGTTGGGTAGTGTGATACCTTTGACAGTCGGGGATAAATTATTATCAGTAAGGATGTAGGATAGAGCTTCAGAAGCAATCACAAATAGAGCAGGGGCAAGTGGACATCCCTGTCTAATAGATTGGGTCAGAGGAAAGGGGTCAAAAAGAGATCCATTAATATCAACTTGGGCCATAGAATCTTTAAGAAATATTTTGATATACCTACAGAAGAGGTTAGGGAAACCAAAAGCCTTGAGCATAGTATCAATTAAATTCCATTCAATTCTATCATATGCTTTCTCAAAATCCAAGAGAAGGATAGCTGCGTTCTGGTTGGAGGACTTAGCCCAGTTCATTGCTTCCTAGCTGGTTATAAGATTTTCCAGAATGTACCTACCTTTAATAAATCCTATCTGGGTAGAACTAACAAACTTAGGCAGGATGCTTTCCAATCTATGAGCTAGAATTTTGGCAAGAATTTTATATGATACATTCAATAGCGTGATTGGTCTCCAGTTTTTGATACTAGTTTTGTCTCCCTCTTTAGGGATTAACTTGATAATACCCCTGTTGATCATATTGCCGAGAGAACCTTTATCAAAAGCTTCATTATACAGGTCAAGGAGATCCGAGCTTATCCATCCAATGTTAGCTTGATAAAACTCAGCCGGGATCCCATCAGGCCCAGGAGTTTTATCCTTTTTAAGAGAATTGATAGCATTAACGATCTCTTGTTTAGTTATGCTTTGCCCCAGAGAGTCTGAATCGGTCTGAGTTATCTTATTAGGGATAATGGATCTAATTTGGTTCCTGAGTGCAGCGGATTCCCTGTTGTCCTCAGAGGTAAACAGATTATAGTAGTATTTGGCGAAGGCTTCCTTGATCTCATTAGGGTCAACTATCTCTATATTTTCCACAAAAATGCTAGTGATAGTTTCGTTCGTATGTTTTTACTTAAGATAGTTAAAAAAGAATTTTGTACCTTTATCACCAAATTGTAGCCAGTGTGCCCTACATCTAATTTTCACACCATTAACAAGTTTTTGTTGATGCAAACGAAGGTTGTCTCTAGCACTAGATACAATAGGGATCAAATTGTGATTGGACGGATTGCTCTGCATAAGAGTTTCAGCAGATTTAAGCTTATCAGAGAGGGATTTCTCAACAAATCTATAATCCTTGGCCTTCTTTTGACCTAGCATTTGGAGTAAGGCTTTCCAAGCAAGTAAATTTTTTTTCCATCTATCACAGTAGGAAAGGGATGGGTAACCATTCTTATTAAAAGAGCTTATAAGTTGAATGGCAGTCAAGATGTCTTCATCTTTCAGCAATGAGGTATTGAGGATATATCTGGAATTTCCAGCCAGAGGAGCTTGGGGAGCACAAGAAAGTTTGATACAGGCAGAAATGGGATGATGGTCAGAGAGGGCCGTAGGATGAACTGTGATAGCATTGCCATTTTTATCAGATATGAAGGAAAAGCTATTCGAATGAGCGTAGAATCTGTCAAGCCTGGCAAAGATACGGGATGAGCCCTGTTGAAAGTTACACCAGGTGTATTTTAGATTAGTATTGGTGTTGTCAATGTTCTTCAGAGGATCAAATAGTCTTTTAGCTTGGATCATATTATTCCAAGGTACAACTTCAGCAGGTTTCCAGTTAAAGGGTCTGCCTCCCGATTTGTCTTTTTGAGACTCAACCATATTGAAGTCTCCTCCCAAGATCCATGGGATGTCTGGAAGGGATGATATCCAAAGCCATAGATCAGCCCTCTCCTGAGGATCATTGGGAGCGTAAATGGAGCATATTCCAAAGGTAACATTATTGATACAGATTGATGCCCATACAGCACTATTGCATGGAGATCGACCTTTATCCATAATGTGCTTGGACCATTTTGGATTAATAAGCAGCGCAGTACCTCCCCTGCCTTTGGAGTGAGCAAAGCATATTTTAATGGAATCTTTCCATATGAATTCAAGACAAAGATCTAACATAAAATCAACAGCTTTAAGTTGTTGTAACATAATAAAATCTTTGTTACTAACAGTGTCTATAAAATGCTTAGCAATGTATTTCCTGTCCGGGGATTCAAGACCCCTTACATTCCATGAAATACAATTTATTCTAATCTGTTATCAGTGGGGACGCAAATAAGGTCCATAGACCCACCTGAATTGTTGGTAATGTATTGTGTAGAACCTTCTTCAATCCCGAGCCCAACAGGACTTTTATTTTTTGACCCAGGAGGTCTGCCCCGATGTTTAGACTTGGGGAAATCTTTTTGCCAATCTAAGTCTTCAGCTTCCGCATCAGAAATCTTAGAGTGGACATTTCCACTGCCAGGTCTAACCGTCGGAGTAGATATATTTTGATCATTTGTGGGCTCGAGTGGGATAGATATCTTGTTACCATTATTTGCTGGTAAAATTTCCAGATAGTACCCCTCATCAATTTCCTTGAAGGTCTTAGTTTCAGCAGCAGTGGGGGAGATATCTACAGAGGTAAGAGGAGCAGTAAGTATTGAAGTCACAGGTGGTATATTTGATTTATTAGCTTTATCACTATGAGCTTCAGAATTGTCGGTTTTCCTTCTTTTTTTATCAGATTTCCTTTTAACAACTTGAAAACCATCTGTCATATTAACATCTAGAGGGGGTTCGGTCACATTGGTAGTGGCATGAATTTTATTGTTTGTTACAGGTTGGGAAGACAACACTGGAGAAATCACAGCGTTATTAGTAGAGGGAACAGAGTTGTTCATTTTTGCAGTATCAACAAATTTTGGGGTAGGGTTAGCCTCATTTTTCCTTTTGATAATGGGGCAGTCACAACGAAGGTGACCTTCCTTCTTGCATAGAAAACATGCATTTAGTCCCCCTAAGATTTCCAGAGGACAAGATATTACCTCCCCAGGAATGTTTATCTCAAGAGCCGGAGGGATTTCAATGCCCGGCTTAAGCGAAACTAACACTCTAGCGTCCATGTGGGGAACCAGTCGAGTAGTGTCATCAAACCTAATGACCTTACCGAGTGGCTCCAACAGCTGTGTAATAAACCGCCAAAGATATGGGGGCAGATTTTTAACAATGATCCATCTTGGTGCCGACAAAGCAAGCACTTCTTCATGAATAGCCTCTGGAGACCATGCTAAAGCACCAAAAGGACGTGTTTCCCACATTTTAATACTGTCGTTTGAGGACAGCCTCCTGAGCTTCAGCAAATTTAAAGAAAATAACAAACAGACCCTTCTGCAACTGCCTACAGAAAGAAATGCTATGCCCTAATTTCAAATTCCAATAATTATAAAACCAATCGTCAAGAAATTTTCTTGCAGGGCATCGTTCAACATCAACAGCAGCGAAAAAAATTGCAAAGTTCTTTAACCTACCTTTTTCCTTCGCTATTTCATCAATCATTTCAGGGTTAGGGGAGATGGAAAAAGGCCTCAAGACGCCCACAGATCTCTTACCTGGCTCGGCCTCCTCATGTTGAGGAGAAGCACTAAACCTAGCGGCAGCAGCGACTGAGGAGTTAGCCACCGCCTCAGAGAAGGTTTTCGTAGATGAAGATGCATTGTGTTTATCGAGTTCGATAATAGGAGGTTTATTCGCAGGGTTCCTATTGTTCCATTAATGGGATTTAATGCAGAAGCCACGGCTTCTGCAGGGGCAATAATGGCGGGACGGACATCATAGTTTAAAAATAAATGTAGTTAGGAACGCGCACACCTGGGTCATCGGGAGGAGTGTCTGAGTGGAGGAGGACGCCACGTCGCCTTGTCAGATCGCATACAATCGCAGAGCCCACCGAAATCCCTTTTTTCTAAATTAGAATATTAATTGCATATTATCTCCAAAACAAATAATTTTAAAGAAAAAAAAATTAAAAATATAATTTTATAAAATAATTATAAAGCAAAAAAAAAAGTTAAAACACTTTGAATAAATTAATTGAATCATATGTTTTTTTAAGATATCTAAAGCTTTAACTGAAAAACAAAGCATTTTTTTAATAAAAGTGAAAATCTCTTTACATATTTCACATATCAAATCAAGATTTTGAATCTAGATTGTTTTTTTTTTTTTTAATTAACTAAAGAAATATATTGCAAGGCTATTTTGGATATAAAATTAGAATTCTACATTGAAGTATGTTTTTTTTTGTCGTTTAATGTTTTAAAACAGAACAAAAAATATTTGCTATAACACTCAAGATTGTTTTCTATTCAATTTGATAAAAAAAAATTACAAAAAGCTCTAGCCAAGATAGTCTTGGAATATAGCAATTGAATTACTGAAAGGCTATATCAGGCCTTGGGTCAAAAAGACATGCATCACCAATAATTGTGAGGTTCTCGTTGAAGCATCTCCATGATCCATTTTGTTTGTCGAAGGTGGTTAGCTTTCCACTACCTTTGCTTAGAAAGCAGATATAATTCCCTGTTGCCGTGCCTTTGCTTCGGTAAACGAATGAATTACTCACCTGTGGAAGCATCTTTACAATCACCTTCCAAGATAGGTTTGAAGTTACACTTAGATTATTGTTATACTTCAACTCCCACAAACCTAATAGATGTTCATAATCATGCATTTTGAGAACCAGTGATGAGCCACATACAACCAGCTGAGGCCACATCCATGGAGAACATAAAGGTAGAGATAGATGTACCATATCGCATGTACAATCTTCTTTAATACTCAAAACCTTAACACTCCATTCAACCACATAAGAATCATTGAGTCTGCGCACAGTGCAGAAGAATAAACCCTTAAAGAAAATAATATCCTCGATAACCCATCCTGGCAGCTGCTGTAAAATAACCCATGATTTCTCTGAAAAATCATAAACCTCTACGAAGGTCTCGTGCACTGCTACTACCCTATATTCTTCACCCTTCCACAGAATCTCTCCCACCTTTATCCCATTATCTTTGCTCTGTATATCCTCGGGAAGTTGAACAAAACTTTCTCTTCCTGGATTGCATATCATAATTATTAGCTTCTCTTCAAAAAACTGGTCTGTGCGAGGAATTTGAATACTTGTTCTGTTCAGCGGATTGTACAAAAATAGTTCATTCCATGTGCTGCCAGGTATGAGGAGTAATCCTCCAACAGATGCCAATACTTTACCATTAACATGGAAAGCCTTCACTTCCTTTGTTGACACATTTAAACGATAACAATCTTTTTGTTTATTGAGAATAAGAAGCCACGGATGCTCTTTGAAATTTCTTTTCCTCCAGATTAAAAACTCCTCACTAGATAGATATTTATTCCAATCCGTGCACACTGTACGGAACCTGACAACTGATTGGTATGGAAGCCACTTCAATATGCTGTCTACTACTCCCTCGGGTAATTGACCCCATATTTCCTCCATTTCACAACTCTGCTGGGAAACAATATTGTTTGCAATGGAAATGAGGCCTCTTTTATACAATTGCTTCACAGACGAACCATGCAAATAGCATGTCGATTGAGTGCCCCGAGGAGGACTTGAGCTTTATTATTACTTTTTTTTTAACTGTTTTTTTTTCAGTTTTTATAGATTGTATTGGACTGTTAGTTTATTTTTCAGAGTCGTCCATCAGAAAGTGTGAGTTTTTTTCTGGAGAAAAGAGCGGTCCACTTGTTGTTTAAGTAATCAAAGATTACACACGATTTAGTATGATTAATTTCATAAAATCTATACATAGCATAGTTGTCACAAACTGGACGGGCGAATACTGTTTCGACGGCGAAAACGGGTTTCCCGTCGCGAACGCTCCGTTTGTACTCGTAAAAATCGTTTCCCATGCGTTTCAAAAATCTTCTGTCTGTTAACCGATAATTGTCACGCGTCTATCGCTGTTTATGTTTACCGTGCTCAAGTGCAGATAAGTAATAAATAAAATAATGTACTTTTTTATTACAAGTGCAGTTTGATACGGTAGAGTAATTGTTTTTTATTAGAAGTGGAGAGATTGATAAAGTAAACTAATTGTTTTTTTCCCTTCTTACATTCACAATACAATTAATCCTTTTTAGGCATGTAAAATGTAAAATAGTAGGTCATTTATGAAAAACCACATGTGCATGTATTCTCCAACTTAAGTTTTTTTAATATTTTCATGGATACTTTTTTCTATATTTAGGTTTTGGTAATTAAAATATTACTAGCGCTTGCACTACAATGAGGTGCAAGAGTTAGCCGATAGGAAGTTATATATAGTTTAATATATGAGAGAATAATTTTGGATGGGGGTAGGCATCAACAAAGTTGGACAACATCTCTTGTTATGATGGACAATTATTTATTGAATTATTTGGATTGGCTTAATTTCAATTGAATGACTACAATTAGTTTTTTCTTGCTGAGATTTGTTCTCATGTTTTTGTGTACACAAATCAACTAAGGTATATATAGGGTTGTGACTACTATTGTAAACAACACCCCTCGGCGTAACTAGCAGATATATCTTTTAAATCTATATCAATACAGAGAGATGGGTATCAAGCTATAATAATATAAATATAATGTAATAATATAGTATAACTAATTTAATAATATTAAAATTAATATAATAATAAGTATAATATAAATGCAATAAAAATTTCAAAATATAAATAAAAAGTGATTATTTTAAAGTATAATTTAATCTAAGTATAATATAATATAATAAAAAATGTCTTTAAGGTTAGCATTATGGTTATTGTAAGATTAGGTTAAGGTTGACTTTGGTTCAAATTTAGATTTATAATAACATTAATATCAACAATAAATAACATTATGGATAATAATATCATAAATTATTACAATATTATTAATAACAATATATAGTGAATATTGAGCGGTCTGTGTTTTTCGCTCTGCATTTTTGTTTGCGTACTAGCTGCAATAACTAGGCACTGCAACTCGGCGACGTGGCATCCTCCCCGCGAAGACACATCCCCCGATGACCCAGGTGTGTGCGTTCTTTTTTTATGTTTTGTAATGTCTGCCCCGCCATTTATTTCTCCGGCAGAAGCCATAGCTTCTGCCTTTACTACCATCAATGAACCAGCAACCTCCTCTGCGCTTAATCTACCTAACCACGAAAGTGGTATACACAATGCATCTCCAACAGCGAAAACGTTCTCAGAGGCGGTGGTTAACTCCTCTACGGTCTCTGCATCTGCTAGGTTTAGTGTTTCACATCGAGGTGCTTGCTCTTTCGACTCCTAGATGGATCATTATTAAAAACTTGCCCCCATTTCTTTGGCATTTTATTAATCAAATCTTGGAACCACTCGGTAAGGTCATTAGGTTTGATGACACTACTCGACTGGTTCCTCATATGGATGCTAGAGCTCTAGTTTCCCTTAGACCTGGCATTGAAATACCTCCGGCTCTTGAGATCAACATTTTTGGGGAAATCATCTCTTGTCCTTTGGAAATCTTGGGTGGTCTGAATGCATGTTTTCTGTGCAAAAAGGAAGGTCACTCATCGTGAATGCCCCATTATTAAAAGAAAAAGTGATGCTATCCCTACTCCAAATTCTGCTGATAATTCAAAAAAAAACTCTGCTCCATCTGTTAATACTTCTCTATCTTCTCCAGTGTTGTCTTCCCCACCAGTAACACACACTAACAAACAAGCCCTAACTAATGCGGTCGAACCCTCTCTAGATGTTAATATGTCAGATGGATTCCAAATTGTTAAAAGGAAATCTGATAAAAAAATAAGAAGGAAAGTTGATAATTCTGAAGTTGATGCTGATAAATCTAACAAAACAAATATACCACCCGTGACTCCAATTTCTCCTGCTGCTCTTACCTCTGTAGATCCCGCTCCCACCTCTGTTGAAGCTAAGACCTTCAAGGAAATTGATGAGGGATACTATCTGGAAATCCTTCCTATAGATAATAGTAACAAGATTTCTATCCCGTTAGAGCCCACAAAAGCCCATGATCACTCTTCTCCGTTGGTTAGACTTGGCATGGGAATTGACTGCTCTAAGACTTCTAATGCTGAAGCTGACGACTTAGAATGACAAAAAGATTTCCCCAGATCTAAACGATGGGGCAGACCTCCTGGGTCAAAGAATAAAGGTTCTGGTGGGTTCAGAATTGAGGAAGCTTCTCAACCGGTCATAACCAACAACATAGGTGGGTCCATGGACCTTATATGCGTCCCCACTGTTAACAGGTCAGGATGAATTGTATTTCATGGAATGTGAGGGGTCTTGAGTCCCTGGACAGGAAACACATTGCTAAGCACTTTATTGACACTGTTAATAACAAAGATTTTATTATGCTACAAGAACTTAAAGTCGTTGATTTTATGTTAGATATTAGTCTTGACTACATCTGGAAAGATGCCATTAAAATTTGCTCTGCTCATTCTAAAGGAAGGGGCGGTGTAGGACTTCTTATTAACCCTAAATGGTCCAAGCACATCATGGACAAAGGAAGGTCTCCATGCAATAGAGCCGTTTGGGCCTCATTCTACATTAACGACTCATCCTTTGGAATCTGCTCTGTTTGCGCTCCTAATGATCCTCAGGAGAGGGCTAACCTGTGGGTGTGGTTATCCTCCCTCCCGGACATCCCATGGATTCTGGGGGGTGACTTCAATATGGTTGAGTCACAAAAGGATAAATCTGGTGGCAGACCCTTCAACTGGAAACCTGCGGAGGTTGAACCTTGGAATAATATGATCTAGTCTAAAAGACTGTTTGATCCTCTGAAGAATAATGACAATACCAATCTTAATTTGAGATACACCTGGTGTAACTTTCAGCAGGGCTCTTCCTGTATATATGCCAGACTTGATAGATTCTACGCACACACGAATTGTTTTTCCTTCATCCCTGATAAGTTTGGCAACATTGTCACGGTTTATCCTACGGCTCTCTCTGACCATCATCCCATCTCTGCCTATATTAAGCTTACCTGTGCTCCTCAATCTCCTCTGTCTGGAAGTTCCAGATATATCCTCAACACCTCCCTTCTGGAAGATGATGACATCCTGACATCTATTCAACTCATCAGTACTTTCAATAAGATTGGATCCCCTTCCCTTTCTTGCTGTGAGAGGTGCCATAAAAATCTCCATGCTTGGAAAGCTTTACTCCAAACTCTCGGTCAAAAGAAGGCTAAGAATTTTAGATTTCTTGAGAAATCTCTTACTGATAAACTTAAGTCTGCTGAAACACTGATGCAGAACAACCCGGCCAATCACAGCTTGGTCCCCATTATTTCTAATGCTAGAGACGATCTTCGTAGACATCAACAGACACTGGTATGTGGTGCCAAGATTAGATGCAGGGCACACTGGTTGCAACATGGAGACAAAGGATCAAAAAAAAATTTTAACTACCTTAAGCAAAAGCATGCCAACGAAGCTATCTCTAGCATTTTTGTTGATAATAGGGTGATAAATGATCCTAATGAGATCAAGAAAGCCTTCGCCACCTACTACTATAATCTATTTACCTCTGAGGAAAACAAGGAATCCTCTGCCCTCAGGGATAAGATCAGATCCATTATCCCTAAAAAGATCACTCAACTTGACTATGCTCTTCTTGGGGAGAGTATTACTAAAGAGGAAATTGTTAATGCCATCACTTCACTTAAAAAAGACAAAACTCTTGGTCCTGATGGGATTCCGGCTGAATTCTATCAAGCTAATGTTAGCTGGATAAGCTTGGATCTCCTTGACCTTTATAATGAGGCTTATGAGAAAGGCTCTCTGGGCAATATGATTAACAGAGGTATCATTAAGTTAATCCCTAAAGAGGGTGATAAAACTATTATCAAAAACTGGCGCCCAATCACTCTATTGAATGTCTCATATAAAATACTTGCCAAAATTTTGGCTCGTAGACTAGAAAGCATCCTGCCTAAGTTTGTTAACTCTACTCAGACCGGATTTATAAAAGGTAGATATATCCTGGAAAATCTCATTACCAACTGGGAAGCAATGAACTGGGCTAAGTCCTCTAACCAGAATGCAGCTATCTTTCTCTTAAACTTTGAGAAAGCATATGATAGAATAGAATGGAATTTTATTGATCTAATGCTTAAGGCATTTGGCTTCCCTGACCTCTTCTGTAAGTATACCAAGATCTTTCTTAAAGATGCTATGGCCCAAGTTGATATAAATGGACCTCTTTCTGACCCTTTTCCCCTGACCCGGTCTATTAGACAGGGCTATCCGCTTGCCCCTGCTCTTTTTGTAATTGCTTCCAAAGCTTTATCCTTCATCCTTACTGATAATACCATATCTCTAGCTATCAAAGGCATCACCTTACCCAACAATGAGAATTTGACCATTTGCCAATTTGCTGATGATACTAGTTTATTTGTTAATCTGAAAGAAATTAATTTCAGTTGTCTTACTAAAAAGCTTGATCTTTTCTGCTCGATCTCGAGTGCTAGGCTGTCTCAATCCAAATGTATCTGTCTTGGATGGGATGAGCATCCTCCGGGTTGGTTTTTGAAACATGGATTCCCGTGGGGTGGACCCACCAACATAGTCAGATTCCTGGGCATCCCCTTCTTTGTTGATCCTTCTCTTAGAGATATGTGGCTCTGGGTTAAAACTAAGATCACTAAAAAACTTAACAGCTGGTATAATAGATCCTTGTCGCTTGCTGGTAGACTTCAGGTCTGCCAAAAAATCTTATCTTCACATAACATATACTACGCCTCAACCTGGATGTTTAACAATTACCAAATATTGGAAATTCAGAAGGCCATAAGGAGCTTCCTTTGGTCGAATGGTAAAGGCAACAAAAAGTTGCATGCGGTTAAATGGGATTGGTGCAACACTGATAAGAATTCTGGAGGGCTTGGTTTGAAAGACCTCAGAATCCAAGGTATAGCTCTTGCCACCAAATGGGTCTCTCACTGTGTTGAAGCGGATGAACCATGGAAGGTGCTTGTTCGAAATAATATCTTGAGGGGATACCCAAAGAAGGATAAAACATGGAAAGATCTTCCATTTGCTGATATTTTAATTGGTAACTTTCCTATCAATATACATGGTTCTGCTGTGTTTAAAACCATCTGGAAAGCATGGGAGTCTTCTAGACACTGTATTTCTGATAATTCCTTCCATCCTGACTCCCTTCTGCATCATGAAAGGTCCATTTGGTGGAACCTGTATCTCCAGGGGAAGCCTCTTGCCCTGACTCAAGGCTGCTCAACTAAATTTTGGAATAACTTGGGTATTTCCACATTTATTGATCTATTTGAGAATGACCGACTGATTAATTGGGATGAGTTAAGAAATAAATACAATCTTTCGGCTGCTCATAAAAAAACTTATAACATGATCTCTAGAGCTTGCTCTGATATCCCTTCCTCCTGCCTCATAGACTCACATAGATACCTTAATATCAAATGGCCTGATGGTACTTTTCTTAGCAAAATCAAAGCCAAAAATGTGTACAATTCCCTGAGTAATAATCTGGATATTATAAAGCATATCAATGAACTTTGGTATACATCCCTGGATATCAAGGACTGGAGCAAAATCCTTAATAGAATCTGGAAATCTTCTATTGATCCTAAGATCAGGTGTTTTAAATGGCTTATGCTGATCAATAGGCTCCCCATCAGCAGGTACCCGGTTCCTAATGATGTGTGTAGACCTTGCAATAGACCTGAATCCTGTAGACATATCTTTTTTGAATGTAAATTTGCTAAGAAGGTTTGGGCTTTATTTGGAATAACTTATCCCAAGTTCATTGATATTTTTGAAATAATTGCTGGTTATATTTAGGGTCTTAAAAAAAATTCTAATATTTTATGGCTCATTATTTCTTCTAACATATTGTGGCAACTATGGAAGTGCGGGAATGAGGAAAGGTATCAAGGTGTACATAGATCTCTTATTGAGTTGTTCTTAAAAATCACTCTTCTGAAAATCTCCTCGCAGGTTTGTATCACGATGATGATCGAGAGGGAGAAACTTATCAGATTCCTCAAAATGGGGCATTCCACTATGTTTGTATTTGAAATGAAAGACGGATACGACTATCGTAATCATATGAACAATATGGCTCTATTCAACAAAACGGTGAAAAAATTACACAAGGAAATCACCAAGAACAAGAATGCGACTGATGATCAGATAAAAATGATTGCTCAGATCCAAGCCAACAAAAGCATAGCTTGGATGGAAGGACACCTTGGATGGATAGCATGGGTGGAACACTTTGAAGATCTGCTTCATTAAACTTTTTTGAATATATGGCTCTTGTGTATTATGATCTCCTTATGTTGTTTGGGTAGCGTACTTGGTTTTTTTACTCTCTCCGTGTGAGGCATGCCTCCAGAGCTAAATTACTCTTGGATCTTCTTCGTGCTGTAACTTTTTTTTATATCTCTATAATTAATATAATTAAAAACAATATATAGTAATTTAATAATAAATATATATAATAAAAATAATCAAATACTATATTGATGATGTAATAAAGCTTACTAAATATCATCTCTAACCTAATAAGAGGATTCAAAATATCATTGGTTAATTACAAATATGAAATTTGGAAATGTCACCAATTAATTATTAATTATTTTCTCTGTTCTTTCTTCTAAGAATCGTAATTAAAATATTTCCTAATTAATCTCAATGTACTATCATTTTCAAGTAATTTTTATTTTCTTTTTCTTTTCTAATATTTCTAAAATAAAGATATTTTAAATTATTTTTTATACACATTTTAAATTATTTGTGTAATAAATAATTTTCTTTTTTATTTTGATCCCTTCCATTTTTTGAAAAAAGGTAGACATATTGATATACAATAGTAAATTCCAAATTTCACAGTTCTTTAATGAAAATATTTAAACATGTGGCAATTATTTGTGAAATGTAGATATTCTAATTTCTTTTTATACATAATTTAATAATTCTTATCTATAATTATTAGTATAAAAAGAATATGTTAGTTATTTCTAAAATGTAAATTATATTTTAGTATAATAAGAAAATGTCAATTATTTCTAAAATGTAAATTGTTAAATATCATTTTTTTATCGATAAGTAATCTTTATTTATTAGTGTTTAAGGAATATGCGTGAGTAAATTAACCCAATTCTCTCTGTAAAACAAAACTAAAATATCAATTATAAATGTGGTACGAATAATTTTCAGTAGTTATTAAAAAAATTTACTTCCACCAATTATAAACATGTATTTTTTATATTGATAAAATCTTATTTCTTCTCCTAAGTGTATTTCATATTTTTAAAATTTTTAAATTTGAAAAATTATTTATCTACACATCATTTAAGAAAAATGGTATATTGGACAATAAATGTTGTTGGATTAAATTTATGGATGTACATTTGAAGATATAAAATAAATTAATTGTCTAATACACTATAACTATAATTTTATAAAAAAAACTATTCATTATCTAAAATATATTTAATCAAAACTAAAATTAATTATACAATCAAAGGCCACCGTGTAATTTTTTCCACATAGTAAAATTACATTTTAATGATTTTACCATATTATTGTTTGCAAATTAATTAAATTATACTAAATATTATAACTATAAATAATTATAGGCAAATACTAGCCACTACATGACACTTGTTTTTGTTATTTTGTTGAAGTTGTTTAGAGTTAGAATAGTAATCTTAGTTTGTTTTTTAATAATTTTATTTCTTTAGAATATGTGTTGGGTTTACCATTTCTATATTTTGATATATTAGAATAGAATTTTATGTCAAAAAATGCAAGAAAAACAATTTGAAAGTATTTAAATTTTATAAGACTTATAAATATAAAATATAGTATGTTGTCAATTAGTTTGAATTAAGTAAAAAGATATTCACATCTTTTGATGAAAATGCAATTTTTTTATTTTTTAAAAAAGATATTCACAACCTTTTGATCCATAATACAATTTTTTACTATTTTTATTTTTTTGTATGCTCTTTACAATATTCAAAATATTTGGTTTTTTAATACCAAACCAAGAGAGCTTCAACTAGGTAAGTAAATTCCGTTTTGTACTGGAACTATAGTACGATCCACTTAAATATTGATGAAATAAATAGGACTTTGAGAGTCTAAGCAAATATTCTATTTATCATATTATTTTCATGTCTGTAAAATTGTAACTGTGCATCGTGTGTAGCTATGTTTCCATTTTAAAAATTGATTTTCAAAGTTATGAAAAGATTAGCCAGGAGACGGAAATAATTCTTTTTTGTTTCCTCTTTACATGTGAATGGAAGGTAAAATGTATTGGCATAATATCATATATTCAACTCTTTCATGTCTTTGATTTGTTAAAAAAAATATGATGGTTTGTGGAGATATATACCTAGAATACATACTATACAACAGATTGATTTGTTTTGTGTGAATCAAATTGTTGAGTGCAATGTTGTCACCAACAAGAAGTCATCTTCATGGGAACAGTCTGCAAATAGCGAAAAGAGTGTATTTTAAGGGAAACAATTGTAAACATTCCTGTGAGAGGCTAGACACATTATACATATACTTTGCCTACTCTTACTTTAAGCTTTTTAATATTCTACTTAGTTTTAAATATATAAGGAATTTATAAACAGCAATACCAATTTCAAGAATAAGCATGAGCAAATTAGTTGTAAAGTCAAACTATACACTTAATTTAATGAATTCTTTGACTCAAATCTTATTCAGGATGTATTTTCACTTGCAACGGGCCTGTGAAGCCCTAATTGAGCTCTTCTTTTCTGCATTACTTTGGTATCATTGCAAATGTTTCACATTGGATGGTAAAAGCTGCATAAAACAATGCATTCTTAATTACGCAT
>MU228233.1:1027116-1041829 GCA_018584345.1 Thuja plicata
GGCTAGAGATGTGTAAGGATTTCTTACCATGGACTGAGGCTTTGAAAGTTGTTTCACTTTTAGGTTCAGTCTTCAATCTTGATATCTCAAATGCAGATATTTTACTGATCAAAGTCTCTCTCTTGAACTCTTGTGAGAATTGCATGGTTTCCTCTAGAATACTTATCTTTTTTTCATATTCTGATGTTAAGATAGTTAACAGCTTGTCCATTATATCTTCTTCTGATATTTCTCCACCATTGTTTCTGATTCCAGAGACTGCTTCATTTATCCTTTGATTGTAGGCTCTAATGTTCTCTTCAGGTAACATCTAAATACTGTTGTATTTATTTTTCCATGTCTTCATGCATGCATTCTTTGCTTGAATATCTCCTTCAAACATGTCTTTTAAATACTTCCATATTGTGTATGCCTTGTATAATTTCTTGATCTCAGAAAATTCACTGTCAGATAGTACACTTATAAGGGCTTCTTTGGCAACTGCATTAGCTGTGAATGTATCCTTTTGCTTACTAGTAGCATCATCTCTTGATAGATCTTTTAAAGAGGGAATAACAACTTCTTGTGTGGCTATCTCAAAGATATCAAAACCAACACACTATAGATGGGTTATCATTTTATTTTTCCAATCCTCATAATTTTCTCCATCGAACTTAGGGCTCTCTTTTCTGAAGTAAGACATCTGATCTACCTTAAGCTGTTAGCCTTCTTCTCCAAGGCACTTGGCTCTGATACCAATTGTTAGAATAGTCCCAAAGGATAACTGAGAGGGTGGGTGAATCAGTTATCAGTAACTTTAATTATTTTCTCTTATTAACTTTAGAATACAATAAAGTAAATTCTTATTTAGATAACACAGTAAACAACACACAATTTGATTATGGGGAAACCAAATGGTAAAAACCCTGATGGGAATTAGCACCCACAATGAACTATACTTGTTTATAGTAGTCCATGTTAGAATATCTTGCAACCCTGTTAGGAGTTGTTCTTTACAAAGCAATAAGTATAGTGACCTGGTTAAGGGTATGACCCTGTTAGGAGTAATTACAAATAACCCTGTTGGGGGTGAGGACTCATTGTCCAAAAGCTTACTACTTCAATGGTGAAGGCTAAAACCTTCTGTAGAATAGATATGCACTATATCTGATGACGAACTGTAGAGTAGACCTATTGTCTTGATCAGTTCCAATGTATTGTAATATTCTACTGCTTCTTCACATAAACTCTTCATGAATGAACCACAACTGATATTCTGCTTTATACATTTTCTATCTCTTTTCGTATCATTCACACTTGGTGTATCACAAATGACTTACCATAAGTATCTTCCTCAAAGTATGAGATCATGGGACCTATAAGACAAATCTTCATAACATCCTTGTCAGCTTAACTAAGCACGCAAGCATAATTACAATCGCACAAATATAAACTGAATAGACGCGATGCTTCACTAAGTCGGCCTGACCAAATTAACTCTAACTTTGCAATCTTCTTGAAACATGTTTTGCACCTTTAGATAACTATCATCAACTCATAAATAATCATGAATATACACATGCATATCCTTAAGATAGGTGCAACTCAAGAAACACATTAAATACATCGGCTTTGAACAGATACTCTTCTAGAACTGTAACTGCCAATAACAGAATTACACAACTTGACTGAAACATCATATCTATACCTGCATTTATGAATATAGTAACCAAGGCATGTCTACAACATGTATCTAACTACGCAAGGTTGGATAACACTATTCTGATAAGTTCTTACAGAATGCTATTGTATATTATATGTTGTCATCAATGACAAACATACAATCAATCAACTGCACAGAAACAAATCTCCAACACCTTCATCTCCTCCTCCACATCATGTAACACAAAATTTGTCTTAGGAACATAATCAACTTCCTTCTCCCCAGCCAAGTTTTCTAGAGATGAGTAAATTTCCTCTATTTGAGGATCTGATCTGACCCCGCAAGGAACGTGTGAACTTTCTTATCAACCTCAATGAAGCTACATCCTAGAGTCTTTTTCAGTCCCTTATATCTCATTATTTTTCTCAACATGTTTAATTCATCCCATCTACTAGCTTCTGCATAGATATTTGATAATAGTACATAATTTACAGCATTTTTAGGCTCGTTCTTGAAAAGATGTTTTGTTGCATATTCTGCAATGTCAACATCACAGTGAATTCTGGTATACTTATATAACTGATTGAAATCTACTATATTCCAAGTATACTATGAAGCATGGTAAAAGAGGGCCCTAACTGCGGTAAAATGGGAAAGTTGCCACTTTGCACTGTTCATCTATTGTGAAGCTCGAGCTCGATTTAGAATCTTGGAGCCTTGTGAAGTTATGTATGATTATTTCCTCATTTTGTGATTGATTAGAGTTAATGTGAATATAGAATATAGAAATCTAGAATAGAAGTATTGATCTCAAAATGAATGATGTTCTGGAATTAAATTGGTGTGTTTGTATACTTTCTCCATTTTAAACTAACCTATGACTTCGAAGGAGGAATTATGAAATATAGTTATAGGTAGTAATCTCTTCTATAATGATGGAGGAGTCAAAGCTAATCATCAATGAGGTTTCTTCTATTAAATAATACATTAATACACTTACTATTTTGAATTTGAGCTCGGGCATCATGCAATGTTATTTTTGTCATTGCATGCTTGCTGTTGTTGTGCACCATATATTGTTTTATACACTATTTATTTCATTGAGACCGTGAGCTTAGCATTTTTAATGTATTTTTTATTATTGGATCAATGTATTTGCTATTATTGGATCAATGTATTTTTCCCACTCTTTAACATACCCAAAGCGTTCATATAGTAATGTAGATGTACATATTCACTAGATAAGACTATCTTGCAACTTAACTATCATTGTATTGAACTATTTATAATCTTGCATCATTATGTTGGCAAACTTATTCATTATGTTGGCATACTTATTCATTATTGTTACTTTTTTTTAGGTCTTCTCAATGGATAGAACATTTGGTATTGAATGTTTTCATTTGGAGTCCTTGGAAGAGCAGTGCTCTGGATTATTTAATATGCATGATGATGACATCAAACATGCTATTCTCTACCTTCTGAAAAATAATATTGTTGGCTTCCATGTACACGATGGGGTGATCTATAAACTAGTATTTTCTATTCTCTTTGAAGTTACTGGTCAGTTAGAATGGGTCTTGAAGGTGGTTAAGCATGTTGTGTCTGACAATTCAAAAAAATTTGCGTACGAGATTCAGACCATCAATCCAAACATTATCTCTCGCAGGCTTGGCCCAATTTTTGATAATAGAGATGGCTTTGAAAATAAAATGGTGGAGGTGTGGGAGGTGTTAAAGCTATCTTGTGTTAGTGATGACTACGCTGGTTTGAGTATCTTCCATGGTCACAATGAATATTTTTTCACTTGTGACGATAGGAATGTTATGATGGACTACTTCTTTGGAGTTGGCATTTTTGTCAACAAACTAGGTCATCTTTAGATCAAACATAGACATGAAACTTAACTGTTTAACATAATGTCTAGAATACTCTTCTTTGTAAATGTCTTTTTTTATAGATACTCAAGGTCTAGATATCCATATGTTCTTCATCATTATAAAAACTTATCTAGCTAATGAACTTTATATCCTTATGCATTATGTTGTTGTGATTTTGCCTCTTTTTTTGACACAATGAATTGTTATATCTCTCTCTTCAAGGGTGGGTTATTCATTACTACCATGTCATGTTGTATTTAGTTATATGTAGCTCTAATTGTTTATTGTCTACTATACAATCTTTAGCATATGTATCATGTGACTTATGTAAACCTCATTATGATTTAGTGAATTTTATAATGGAATGAAGTGAAAAGATAGTTTAGGATTTTCTCCAATAGAACTTATGCTACTATTTCTATTTTTTAATGATTTTTTTCTTTTAGGATCAAACAATAGAGCTTGCTATAAATTTGTACTTAATTTGGTTGATAAAAGTTTTTGTTTGTAATGTTATGTTTGGATAATTATAGATTTATTCAGAGGCTCAGATAAATTAGAGGCATTTCTTTTTAATGGGATTCTCTGCTTTTAGTTCCATGAACAGGTGCATCTCTTCTATAAAATTTACCCAAGACATCCACCTATGGAACAATCAGAAATATGTGTGTTATTTTATCATATATCTTGTTCAAGCAATCATCATTTGTTCATATTAGCACTTAACATGTTCTAGAAGAATTTTAACAAGGATCTCCATTATGAAAGCCTTGATATTTGAAAATGAGATCATGTCTTTTAGCCATAGATTCAGAGAATTTTAACAATGGTGACCTCTATGAAGGTTCACTTCTTACTGCATCACATCCTTAATGAATAACTATTAAATGAATGCATAAGAGCTGATTAGAGAAGGTACATGCGTAGGTGATGAACATGCAAATTTTCCTAAGCACTACTTGGAGCGCTACCCAGCAACACATGCACTATTGTGATAAAATCATCACAAGTTCATTTGGTGTTGGGTCATGCTCCAAGTAATTCTTGGTAAAATATTCATGTTTTTCACTTATGCATATACCTTCTCTAATCAAATCTTTTGGAGTTTGCTGAAAACAAAATTGTGTACTTCTACAGGATAGTCAACACAAAATTGAAGCATCAAACAAGACTTGATCAAGTTGCAAGTGGAACGTGCATTGAAATAATAAGTAATGTAGAATAAAAAAATAAGTAATTTGTAGTGGTTCAAAAGAACCCATCTCTCATTAGTAGTGGTTCATAAGAACCCATCTCTCATGAGTAGTGTTCCATTCATTCTCATGAGAGATGGGTTCTTGTGAAATATCATTTGACAAAAGTTGATTGTAGAATACTGAGATGATGAATGATGAAGAAGATTTGAAAATGTTCATTTTATGATGATTATGAAGAAGATTTGAAAATGTTGCACCAATTTGAATTGGATCAATCATCATTTTCAAATTTGAATTTCAGCAAGGCTGGGAAAAGTTTGTGCATCATTATGAACTGAAGATGGGGAATTTTCTAGTGTTCAAATATGTTTCAAAATCTTTTTTTAAAGTGAAGATATTTGATACAACAGCTTGTGAGAAAAATTAAATGGAAAGGAAATCATAATTTCTTGGTAAGAGATAGTTTTGTCCAAGAAAGGACAATTTCCTTTCTGTTTGATTTTTCTCACAAGTTGTTGTATCAAATATCTTCACTTTAAAAAAATATTTTGAAACATATTTGAACACTATAAAATTCCCCATCTTCAGTTCATAACAATGAACAAACTTTTCCCAGCATTGTGTTTACCACAACACATTCCACATGCATTTGTTTCAAGAGAACATATGATGTTAGAAGGCCCAGATGGGCAAAAACTTAATGTACAGTTATGGTCTTGTATAGATGAACTAGAGCTGGAATTTCAGCAAGGCAAGGAAAAGTTTGTGCATCATTATGAACTGAAGATGGGGAATTTTTTAGTGTTCAAACTAGAAAATTCCCCATCTTCAGTGTTAGGGTTTGACAGAATCGGAACAATATAAAAATAAATAGTTATACGTAGAAACAATAGAAGAAAGAAACTAAACATGGATAACATAGAGATTTAACATGGTTCACCCAAAGCCTGGGCTACATCCACCTACACAGCCATCCAACCTTTCTTATTATCCAGCAAAAACGCACACAACCTTACAATGCATTATACATCTCAAACACTTATAACATGCATTTTAGGGAAACCTCTAAAATCAACCATTTTAGGGTTTTACAATGTCAGTCTTATTTTTTCCTAAAAAGGAAAATCTCTTTCCTGAAAAAGCACCAAAAACATGTCACCACAATACCAGACATGTTGCCATAATATCAACCCCTACTACATGATTAGTCACCATAATATCAACAATCTCCCACTTGGAGATTGATTAGGCTCCACACCAAATAATCTCCCACTTGGAGACTGGAACCAGATGATAATGTAGTATGTGCAACTCCCACTGGATAAAAGACCTTGATGTGTATTAACCCCATGATCATCAGTCAAGAATCCCAATAGAAGCTGAGTAAGAAACCAACTTCTCCTTGGGGACTGCCTTCATGAACATGTCTGCACAATTGTCACTTGTGTGAATCTTTCCAAGTCGTAATTGGCCATCCTCCAAAATAGACCTTATAAAATGGTACCTAAGTTGTATGTGCTTTGTCCTTGAATGAAAATAAAAATTCTTTGCAAGATGAATGGCACTCTATCTATCACTGTACAATGGGTGATCTTCCTACTTTTGACCCAATTCCTCCAGAAAACATTGTAACCAAATCATCTCTTTGCTAGCTTCCGTAGCAGCTACATACTCAGCTTCAGTAGTTGAAAGTGCATTAACTTTCTGCAATATAGAAATCCAACTGACTGCAACACCCCCTATAGTGAAAACATACGCTGTAGTACTCCTCCTTGTATCAATATCTCCTCCCAGATCAGAGTCAACAAATCCACTCAGAGCAAAACTGGATCCTGTGAAACATAATTCCTTTTTATTAGTTCCTCTCAAATATCGAAGAATCCATTTGACAACATTCCAATGTTCCATACCTAGATTGCTCATATACATGCTGACAACTCCCACTGTATGAGCAATATCTAGCCGTGTGCATACCATTGCATACATCAGACTACCAACGGCTGATGAATATGGGATGTTAGACATTTTATCTACCTCTTCCTATGCCTTTGGGCACATTTCCTTAGTCAATTTGAAATGACTAGACAAAGGTCACTGACTGCTTTTGCATCCTACATATTGAATCTTTTCAACACCTTCTTTATATACTCACTTTGGGACAAATTCAAAGTTCTATTTTTCCTATCCCGTGTAATCCTCATACCAAGGATTTGCTTAGAAGCACCCAAATCCTTCATAGAAAATGACCTTGCTAATTTCTATTTAAGTTCATTTATGTGTTGCATATTGGACCCAGTAACAAGCATGTCATCAACATAGAGTAACAAGATAATGTAACTCTCATTATCCAATCTCTTAAAATATACATAGTGATCAGAATGACATCTATAGTAACCTTGTTCTGCCATGAAACTATCAAATTTTAAATACCATTGGCGGGGTGCCTGCTTTAGGCCATACAGACTCTTCCTTAACCTGCACACCAAATTCTCCTTTCCTTTGACCTCATATCCCTCTGGTTATTGCATGTAAATTTCCTCCTCCAAATCTCCATGGAGAAAAGTTGTTTTGAGATCTAGTTGTTCAAGATGCAAGTCATCTACAGCCACAAGACTTAGTACAGTTCTAATTGAAGTCATTTTTACAACAGGGGAGAATATTTCATCAAAATCTATACCCTTTTTCTGTTAAAAATCTTTTACCACAAGTTTGGCCTTATACCTCTTCTTTCCTTCATCTTCCTCCTTTAGCCTATAAATCCATTTGTTAGGAAAGGCTCTTTTTCCTTCAGGTAAAGGGACTAAGTCCCAAGTCTTATTTTTCAACAAGGAATCCATCTAGTCTTTCATTCCCAGCTTCCACTATTGTTTGGCATCCACCTGCATTGCTTCTTCATATTCTTCTGGTTCACCATAATCAGTCAATAAAATGGAATACAAAGGAGAAAACCTTTCAGGAGGTCTACTTGACCTTGTAGAATCTCTAACACTTACAAGAGTTTGTGGGATAACCTATTGTTGCTGAGCATCAGGTACCAGTGGTGTTCCTTTTTTAGGAGTCTCATCCAACACCACATATTCTTGTCTGACATGTTCATGCTTCTTTTCCTGCAACTGTTCTTTATACATGACCTTCTCATTGAATATAACATCTCTATTTCTAATTATCTTAAGATTTTCAAAATCCCATAACCAATAACCATAGTCATCTGCTCCATATCCAATAAAGGTACATTTTTGAGATTTAGCATCAAGCTTGGTTCTATTTTCTTTATCAACATGGACAAAAGCTTCACACCCAAAAGTTTTCAGAAATGAACAATTTACCGTTTTACCAGTCCATGTTACCTCTGGAATACCACCATCCAAAGGGGATGAAGGTTCTTTATTTATCAAATAGACTGTAGTGTTTATAGCATCTGTCCATAAATGAAGGGGTAGTCCAGCATGCAATCTCATGCTCCTTGCATGTTCCATGATTGTCCTATTCATTCTTTCTGACACACCATTTTCTTGTGGGGTTCCTGGAACTATCTTCTGCCTTCAAATTCCATTGATAGAATAGTAAACTTCAAAGTTTGTGCAGAAATACTCACCTCTATTATTGAATCTGAGACACTTCAACTTTTTTCTTGTCTCATTCTCAACCAAAGCTTTCCATTTCTTAAATGTTTCAAAAACATCATATTTTTGTTTCAGAAAATATACCCATGTTTTCCTAGTTGAATCATCTATAAAAATATCATAATAATGAGAGACACTAAGAGATGATACCTAAGCCAGTCCCCATACATCTGTATACACTAGCTCTAACTTCTCACTCTTCTTTTCTTTCCCAACTCTGAGAAATCTGACTCTTTTCTGTTTACCATAAACACAGTTTTCACAGAACTCTAAATCGATATTTTTTAGTCCTGGTAATAGATTTTTAGAGTGAAGGATTTTCATCCCTTTCTCACTCATGTGCCCAAGCCTATGGTGCCACATTTTTTAATCTATTCCTACAACATCTATAGTAGCTTTCCCTGCATTAACATTATTAGTAGCAACTAAGGTAGAATAAGTGTTACCAGTACACAGATATAATGTGCCTATCTTTGAACCTTTAGCTACTACTAATGAACCTTTAGTGACCTTCCAGACATTGTCTGTAAACATGACTATGCAGCCTTCACTACCCAGTTGTCCTGCAGAAATTAAATTTCTTCTTAAATTAGGGACATGCCTTACCTCCTGCAGTACCCAGTCATTTCCATTTGGCAACTTGATCTTTATTTTCCCTTTCTCAATAGTAGGACAGGGCTCATCATCACCCAAATATACCTATCCAAAATCACCTTGAACATAATCTTGAAAATATTTTCTATGGGGTGTAGCATGGAATGAAGCCCCAGAATCAATTACCCGGGAATCATTAACATTATCCAAACATAACATTAAAGAATCTTGTAAAGTATTACTTGCAATGTTATCTTCCTTACTATTATCTTCATTTCCATCTCGTTGTTTGTTTTTTCGAGACCAACAGTCTTTCTCAGGTGACCAGGCTTTCCACAGTACCAGCAATATTTCTTTCCTTTATATTGATAATGTCCTTTATTTGACTTCCCTCATGACTTTCCATGTGAAGGGCATTTTCCTCTTTCACTTGTTCTTCCTCTGTTCTCCACGTTTAAAGTGAGACCTAATGAGGTTGAAGTTTCACCTGTGCTTTTCTGTCACATTTCCTCGCTTAGGATAACACCAAAAACTTCATAAAATTTCAAAGTATTTGAACTAGAGATAGAGTTGCTTACAGCTATAACCAAACTATTCCAGCTTTCTAGCAAAGAACATAAAAGTAAGAAATCCCTAACCTCTTCATCGAATACAATTTTTATGGATGAAAATAAACTGGTGACAAGTATTAAATTCATTTAAATGATTTGATACAGATCCTCCCTCACCCATTTTCATATTAAACAAACGCTTCATAAGAAATACCTTATTTGAAGCTGAGGGTTTCTCGTATAACTTAGCCAATGTCTCCATCAGCTCTATGGTCGTTATTGCCTTTGATATGTTGAATGTTATAGACGGTGCAAGGCACAATCGAATAGATCCCAGTGCCTTCCTATCCAAGACCTCCCAGTCCTTTACTGACATTGTTCCTTGTTTCTTGGTTTTTCCTTCTAATGGCTTCCACAGGTCCTTTTGATACAAATAATCTTCCATCTACATTTTCCGCAACTGAAAATTCTGGCCATTGAATTTTTCAATCTTGAATTTGGAATCCTCCATTGCTCCCACTCAAATCTAAAAGTCTTGTCAATCTATAGCAACAAACCTCGCTCTGATACCAATTGTTAGGGTTTGACAGAACCAGAACAATATAAGAATAAACAATTATACATAGAAACAATAGAAGAAAGAAACTAAACACAGATAACACAAAGATTTAACATGGTTACCCAAAACCTGGGCTACATCCACCTACACAGCCATCCAACCTTTCTTATTATCCAGAAAAAATGTACACAACCTTACAATGCATTATACATCTCAAACACTTATAACATGCATTTTAGGGCAACCTCTAAAATCAACCATTTTAGGGTTTTACAATGTCGGTCTTCTTTTTCCCAAAAAAGCAAATCTCTTTCTCAAAAAAGCACCAAAAAAAATTTGGCCCTTCAACAACTACCAAACATGTTGCCACAATATCAACCCCTACTACATGATCAGTCGCCATAATATCAACATTCAGTTCATAATGATGCACAAACTTTTCCCATCCTTGCTAAAATTCCAGTTCCAGTTCATCTATACAATACCATAATTGTACATTGAATTTTTGCCCATCTGAGCCTTCTAACACCATATATTCTATGCAGCTGCACATACAATCTCAATTCAGAGTGGGAAAATCTTATTTTGGATGCGAGGGAGAGAAGACAAACACATAAATAACATGCACATAAACACGACGACTGGGAAACATAAATTTATATATCACAACAGCTGAGAAAGATAAATGTAGATATCATGTTCACAATTGTTTGGAGACACAACATAATTGAATGGTATACCCAGACGATGCAACACAACCACTACTTCTCCGATTCTAAGTTGACACTGAGGGATCCAAAAACCATAGATAAGGAATAAATTTAGAGAGTAGAGGGGGGTCGTAACAACCAAAATAATATAGGGTCCCTATATTATTTTTTTCATTATGACCCTCCTCCTCTACTCTCTAAATTTATTCCTTACCTGTCATTTTTGGATCCTACAGTGTCAACTTGGAACTGGAGGAGTAGTGGTTGTGTTGCATCGTCTGGGTATACCACTCAATTATGTTGTGTCTCTAAACAATTGTGACAATGATGCCTACATTTATCTTTCTCATCTATTGTGTCCCAAGACCTCTTATGACCCTTTATGACCCTTTACGATCCCTAAGAATACATCTTAGAGGTCTTAAAGTATCGTAAAGGGTCATAAGAGGCTCCTAGGATGGGCTAGATGAGCTTCCACCTTCAAGGGTTGGCCCTATTAAGTAGAGAATGTTAACCTATTCTCAAAACAAAGAGAAGCTCAATATTTTAAGGTCTCACTCCATGCATGACAAATATATTTTTTTAAAACATAGCATATTGTCGCAATTGCGATGGTATTTAGAGAACAACTGATGCCATAACACTACACACGATGTCTAGATGTCAAAATAATCTGATAGCTGGACATCGCATTTACAACATATCTATCAGCTACCCATCATAATGGCCACACCCATAATGTGTAACAACAACATATTAACCATCATAGCCAATGCATATTGCGATGGTCATGACCATCACAATAATGATGGACATAGCAGTCATCGATGATTCTGACACCAAAATTGCAACACTAGTCTGTGTCACTTTCTCGATGTGGTAGTGTTGTAATTTCAATGCATATCCATCAAAAATAGGTCTCAAATGTTCTAGTGTAAATATTCTCAGCATGGTCACCATATGGGATTCCTTTGGATTAGCTTGAAATATTGCAACTATCCCAACTGTATGTGCTATATCATGCCTACTATGAGAAACACACTGTAACTTACCAATAATGGATCTATATAAAGTTGAATTAACCTATTTAGAATCATCTTCCTTGGATAGCTTACAACTAGTCACCATTGGAGTTCCAACCAGTTTATCTAATCTTCTAACCCAAAATTCTTCAATACTTCCCTCGCATAATTTTTTGGCTGATGTAGATTCCATCACTGAGTTAAGATATCTTCAATCCAACAAAGAATTTGATCTCTCCAAACATCAAAATCTCAAATTTTTTCCTCATTTCATCTGCAAATTTAATGCTCATCTCATCATTTCTACTAAAAATTATGTCATTCACAAATAATTTAGCAATCAATAATCGGTCATCCTTCTCAATATTCAAGTAAACATTGTTGTCCTCACTTGTCCTAATGAAACCAATCTATATAATATATGAGTGGATTCTCTTATGTCATGCCCTTGGTTCTTTCTTCAATCCATAAAGTTGCTTCTGCAACTTTCACACCATGTCCTCATCTTCTAATAGTGAAAAACCACCAAACTATTCTATGAAAACTTGTTCTTCCAGAATTCTATTCAAGAATGCAGATTTGACATCCATTTGTAAAACTTTAAAACCTTTGAAAGCATCATAAGCTAGAAAAATCATCACTCCTTAAAATCTAGCCACAAATGAAAAATTATCTCCATAGTCCAAGCCTTCTTCTTGTACTTAAATCTTAACCACAAGTCTTTCCTTATTCCTGACTACTTCACCAGTTTCAATGATTTTATTTTTTAAACGCACTTACTTCCTATCCCATTCTTATCAACAAGTCTGGGAAAAAGTAACCATGTGTTTTTCTTCTTTATTTGATCTAATTCTCCTTCCATTGACCTTAACCCAATCTTATTCAAGATGCTCATGCACCATTCTTCAATGCCTCACTTACAGATTTAGGTTCATGTCAAAAAATTGAACATGTACTCTCTTTGATCTTCATTCTAGTATGAACACCAACATTCTTATCACCAATAATTTTATGAATAGAATGGTTCAAATGTACATACCTTGGTATCACCAGTTCAGGTCTAGGAGTCTCTTCTACTGATTGAACTGGTTCATACTCACTCTTCTTATTTTCAGCTTCTTGCTCTAGACTGGTTGAACATATACAATCCTCTGATCATCTCCTAATTTATTCTCACCGGAACCATCATTATATTATGGGAATTCATCAATCCTCAAATTTTCACTTTCTATTAGCTTGTTGGTCTCTTGTTTAGACACTTGTATTCTTTTCTCTTTGTTTAATATCCTAGGAATATTCCTTCATCACTCTTAGGATCAAATTTCCCTGAATAGTCATCTCTCTTTATGTAGCATCTTCTCCCAAAAAATTTGAAGTATTTCAAACTAGCTGGGTGACCAAACCATAACTCATAAGGAGTCTTATCGGAGCCCTTCTTCACCTATATCTGGTTCAATGTATAAACAACAGTGATGATATCTTCTCTCAAAAACATTTGAGGCACATCTCTTTGAATTATCATAGTTCTTGTAGCATCAATAATAGATCTATTCCTTCTCTCTGGAATCCTATTTGGATGAGGAGTTCTAGGTGCTGACATTTTCCTTTTAAATCCATGCTCTTCACAAAACTTATGAATTTCAAAGATGTGAACTCACCACCTCTGTCTAATCTCAATAACTTTAGACTCATACTTGTTTCCTTTTCAACTCGTTCTTTGAACACCTTAAACATATAGAATACATCTGATTTATCTTTTAGAAAAGTAACCTACATCATCCTAGAGTAATCATTAGCAAAAAGAATAAAGTAATTATCTCCATAATAGCTTCTTGTTCTCATAGGACCACACAAATCAGTATGTATTAAATCCAAAATACCTCGAGATGAAAATGACTTACTGATAAAAACAGAACTAGTTAGCTGTCCAAACTGACATTCCTTGCACATGACACTATCTAGTTTCACTAGCTGTGGAAAACCTCTACCAATATTCATATTTCTTAATTTGACCAAACTATAAAAGTTAACATGACAAGATCCCTTATGCCACAACCAAATATCATGAAATTTTTCAGTCATACAACTCTTTACTATAGCATTCAAACAGAATAAGTTACCTTTAGTCTGCATATCAGTAGCAAACATATCACTAGATCTTCAAAGTATCTTGCATACACCTCCTTTTAACTCTACAAGATAATCTTTGTTATTCAACTATGCTACACTCAACATATTACACTTGTTTTCAAAATAGATGTCCAACTACTCTAAATGAAATATTAACTAATCTAATTAATAAATCAATCTAAATGCAAACACAATGAAGATTACAAGTTTACATGAAGCAAAACAATAAAGTTACCTTCACCTACCCAATGCAGCTTGTCTCCATTTCCCTCCTAGCTTTGATTTCTTGAATGTATGTTGAGCTCTCAGATTTCCAAATGAAACTCTTTTTTCCAAGATACTACCAAAGTGTGGAGATTGTATGAATGAATGCAAAATGGTCTAAAACCTTGATTATGCAAATGGATGATGGAATGCTTGTGAAGATGCTTGGATGCTTGGATGCTTGGATGCTTGAATTCTTGAATGCTTGATCACCTATTAGCTATTAGCTCACAAAGGGAGAATGATGCTCCTTTTATAGGATTTTGGAGGACCTAAGCCTAGGTGGCACAATCCAAGGGTGGAGAATGAAAGGTGGAAAATCCTAAGGCTACTATTGACTTGGTTAAAGGGGTTGAGAGAAAAGGGGACATAGTTGGAATGTAAGAGGAAGAATAGGGAGGATTTTCCTCCTACGTTGACATAGAGGAGAAGAAGATGGAAGGGAAAGACACATGTCAAGTGTCTCACAAAGACCATGGAGAGGAAAGAGGAAGGACTTATTCCCCATGAGGACTCTTGGTACAAGTGTCCCATGAGTCATC
>MU228233.1:1051091-1073131 GCA_018584345.1 Thuja plicata
GTTTTCGGGGGTCAAAGATGGACCTAAGTGGTCCTAGTACACCTTCTTACGCGTTAGGACCCCTAGGAAGTCCCCCTTTGACCCCCGGGGACACATTGGAACACTCAAGTGTGTCTCAAGGGGTCGTAGGACCCTTTGGGACACACTTTAATTTTCCAATGTGTCCCTGGGGTCAAAGAGGGTCCTAAGGGGTCCTAATACATCTTCTCACGCGTTAGGAACCCTAGGAAGTCCCCACGACCCCTTTTGACACATTTAAACACTCAAGGGTGTTGCAAGGGTTTGTACGACTCCTTCAGACACACTTAAGTGTTCTAATGTGTCTCGGGGGTCACATAGGGATGTAAGGGGTCCTAGTACACCTTCTCATGCCTTAGGACCCCTAGGAAGTCCCCATGACCCCTTTCGACACATTTCAACACTCAAGTGTATCCCAAGGGGTCCTACGACCCCTTGTGAGACACTTGAGTGTTCTAATGTGTCCCCGAGGGTTACAGAGGGACCTAAGGGGTCCTAGTACACCTTCTCACATGTTAGCACCCCTAGGAACCCTCTATGACCCCTTTGGAAACCTTTTGGATGCCTTATACTGGTGTAATTAACCTATATACTAATATGCCATATATATATACAACAATATTTAATATAGAATATAGAATACATATCATATTGAATATATATATATATATATATATAAAATTTAAATATGAAGATATTATGTGATATATTGTAAAAAATATATTAATATATATATATTATATAATATTTAATGTAAAATATATATTATATAATATTTAATATATATAAAATACATAATCTAACATATTAATATATAATATATAATATATAAAATAAAATATGATATATATAATGTAACATTTAATAATAATATATATTATATAATATTTAATGTAAAATATATATTATATAATATTTAATATATATAATACATAATCTAATATATAATTTTTGAGGGAGAAAGGGGAGGGAAAAAATTTAAGAGGGAGAAAGGGGAGGGAAAATTTAAAAATTAAAATTTTGGCATCATTTTCGGGTACCCAAAAATATCGGGTACCCTATTAGGCTCGGTATTGCTTTGTGCACCATACCTACTTGGTCAACTCTTCAAATGTCTCAAAAACGTGTTTTTCCCCTATTTCTCTGAGTTCTAGACTTCGACCATGTAGTGGACGACTTTTTTTTAACCCAAATTTGATGAAACAAAAAGGGTATCTTAAGGAGATTATCATCTTTCTATCGATATAATTGCTGTCAAATTTTGAATTTGGTAAGTAATTATTAGTTATTTCCCAATTGAGTTACCTCTAAAGTGCTGATTTATATATTGATTGAAAAATGGCTATAACTTTTAGACGGTATAACATTTTTGAAAACCAAAAACTGTGTCACATTCTATGCTTCGCCTACTATAAGAAAAAAATTTATTTTTTTGAATTTGGTAAAGTTTTCAATGAGTTAAGGTGGTCAGACATGGGAGATTTTTTGTTTTGAAAATGTTGTAGCAGATAATTCATAATTAATTATTTTTTTATCATAAAATTACGCAAAAATATGTGTCACATCTAGGAAGGAGTCTACTACTTATAAATAAAATCTTATAAAAAAATATTATCATTTGATTATGATTAAGGTGGTCAGACATACACCTACTTCTTATTTTTTTCCTGAAATTTTTGTACTGCTGCATTGAAATTTATATTTTTCACCAATCATATTGACTTTTTTTCAGAAAAGGCCTAGTAGTTTAGAAACTAAATTCAATTTCCTACAGATTCTATTCTTACAACTTTTTGATATTAGGTTGATAGCTAGTTCAAATTTTCACGTCAAGTTGACTAACCCTGATTTTGCTGATTTTTCATTGCCACTTAAGGGCATAGTTTGGCCCCCCATGATCTTGCACATACCTAGAGACACTATTTAACCTGCTTGCTTGCTGAAACTTATACCTAAGTATCATTGTTAGAAGCTTTATGTCATCTTCCTTGATAGGGTCAACTGTCATCCCGTGCTTGTCACTTCTAGATAACCAATCTTGTTCAAATTGCTTCTTGACATCCTTGCCGGTAGGCAGAACTGGTCCAGTTTTGTGAAGTCTGGTTAATTCATGGATTAGGTCTATAGTGATGCACACAGGAACCTCACCAATCTAGTAAAGATCATTATGTATTCTGTTTAGCAAAATCTTCACCCATTCTGGCTCATCAAACTCATGCGCATTAGATTATTCGAAGATAGGGTTATCAATCAAGTGTGCGAGCTCATCCTTGAATGTATAGTTAGGTTTCATCATAGATCCCATATGAGTGGCTATGCTGATATCTCCTACTGTTTGCTTCTTACAGTAAATATATGCGTGGATATCTTCTACATGAACAACACCTAATGGGGTTTTGGAGAAAGCTCCTTCCACATCATCTAGTATGGATTTGAATGGATGCTTCTTGAATACAAATCTCTTCCTCTCTACAATATCAAATACAACTGGAGTCGACATACTTACTTGGAACTTGATTAAGTAGGGTTTCATGAAATTTCAAAATGGTGTGACTACTAGGGTTCCGTTTCAACTTCTTATCTATTTTATTAACTGCCAAATCTATTATGCTTTTGTGTTTTGATGCTCAGTGCTCCAATGCTATCCAAATTCTATGATCTTGAATGCAAGTGTGAAGAAGATTGAACATTTACATTCTTTTATAAAATCTACTGCATTTAATGTTTGTAACCGTACACAAATTACTCAGAGAATTTGCAACTTTGATCCCAACTAATTTGAGACAATGCGTGTATGCATACTACAATATTATGCACTTATAACCATGAATCCATAGGCGCATACTCGGAGGTGAGTATACTAGTTGCGTAGGGGTCCTAAGCTAGAATAGCTCCCCCTAAGACCAAGAAGGTCTATTCAATCAGAAGTAGAGGGTGCGTCCACTGTAGATGCATCAACTAATTTGTCAACATCATTTTCCTTCTTTACTTCAACCCAAATTTTTCTTGAATCTTATTTTTCTTGAACAAACTTGACTTCTCCTTCTTCTTCAAATAGTGATTTCTTAGGATCCTCTTGCTTTTGAGTTCTGGATCTACAAAACCTTGAGATGTGTCCTGCCTTTCCATATGTGTGACAAATGATAGGAGGTTTGATGTTCTTGTTCATCATGTTGCATTGCTTTGCTATGTGACCATTGTAGTTACATATCTGACATGTAGTGTTCTGTAAATTTCTTTGAGGTTGATTTCTCTTATTTTTTTAATTTATTCTTCTTTGATTTTTTTGTGACTGATTCCTTTGATTTGTTCTGCAATGTATAGCCCTGTGACCAAACTTATTACAGGAGAAACAGTAACCATTGAAAGGTCTTACCTCTTTGCAATCTCTTTCCAAAAGACCATGTTTGTTACATGCATATCAAGTTCTGTTAACTTGCTTGATTTCCTCTTTAGGTGGATCTATTTTAATCTCTGCAATATTTTCAGCTTTCTTTGCTTCTGAAGATGCTTCATGTGCTTTCTTTATTTCTTGTAATGAATTGATTTCAATTTGTGCTACATTGTATCCAAGACCAGTAGTGTCGCCTTTTTGCTTTTGTGCAATATGATGAGATTGAAGTGAATCAGAACTTGTGTGGAGTTTATCAATCTTATCTTTTGCTTCTGTTAATTCAGATTCCAAGTTCTTCTTTATGTTTTCCAATTCCAGGACTTTCATGTTTTCTTTCAAGAGTTCATCATCTAGTTGTTTGCTTTCTTTGATCTTTTCTTCAATAGCAATTTGACTGTCTGTTAGCTGTTCACCTAGATTTTCAATTTTATCTTTCAGAGACATATTCTCTTCATTGAGATTTTTGACCATTTCCCCTAAATACTTGTAGAACAATCTTTCAAATATTTTCTTAATTTCTTGATAAGAATTTTTGAGCCATCAACTTTCAGTCTAAGTTCTTCATTTTCTTTTTCAGATCTATCAAGATCTTCAAGAGCTGCTTCAAGATTATTTTTCAAATGTTTTTCTTATGTTGAGTCCATGATCACCTCAAGTGGTTAAAATTTCTTTCAGAGGACCAGAGATTTGATACCAATTGTTAGGAACACTGAGAGGGGGGGGGTGAATTTCAGTGTTTGTCTATATAATACTTTTCAACAACTTAAACATAAATCAAACATTCATTTAATGAAGCTTAACAAAAGAACTCATAACACATGATATGATTACAGGGAAACCTTGATCAGAGGAAAACCCTGGTAGGAATTAGTACCCACAAATATTGTACTAGTCTAATGAACCAGTTAAAGTTCCTTTGCCCTGTTAGAAATAGTCTTTACAATATGAGTACAATGACCTGGTTAAAGGTCTGACCCTGTTAGGAGTCTTTTACAAAACCCTGTTAAAGGTATATGGCTCACTACCTAGGCTCACTACCCAATAAGATGAAGGCTACAACCTTCTGATGACTGATATGCACTATATCAAAAGTGAACTGTTGTGATGACACTATTGTCTGATCAGTTCCATGTATGCGGGAATGCTCTTACTCTCTTAAAGAGATTTATCATATACTAACTTCATCATACTAATCTTCTATATCTTCCTCTTACATAATAATTTGACACTTGTAACATAACTTTACATTACAAAATTATATGTTCATATCCGAATAGGCGCGACCCAAAACAAGACTCTAGTCGGCCCTAAAACATAATACACAATGCTTTCAAACAAGTCGACTCAAGCGTGTTTACAAAAATAATAATTACATCATTACAAACATATAATCAAAGGCACTTAGCCATTACATAACAAAATCATTCATGCTGATCAAAACACTAGTCGGCTTCCATGCTCTGTCTTCTGGACTGCTGGTGTACTGATATGTCTGTAACTACTATGTACTATTATTCCATACTATGCGTGTCTGGATGTAGTATGTACACATGTCATAGAACATATATCTGAACGCGCATATGCTGACGCAATCTCTTGCATGTGCGCTAATGTGTTGATTGTTGAATATCTTTGTCTGCCCTGTTTCCATACTTAGTCATTTTTCCTTCTGAGTTATCTTTAACAGAAACTTAATATGACTTTGTTGCCATGATGAAAACACAAAATGAGTCATGCATCCTCAGGAAGTCAACTTGCCAACAAAAATGTCTACCGTTATCAATGTAATGCCAACACATCACCATAAATTAATTGAGACACATCATAATGAAAAATGGAACACAAATTATTCAACACAACTCGATCACTGGTCTACAATAGAAGATTTACCATTGGTAGCTCAAGAGAAATGTCACCATTCACTAAAACAGCTTCTATAACCGCAAAACATGTTTACCAATCATTCAAATTAGTTGCAGTCATAACAATGAATTCAACATAGTATCAACAACACAATTCTATGATCAGGCCACCTAACTCATCGTAGATTTGATAAACTAATCAAATCACTCATTTTCATTCATAGACTATTCTAGCAATTGCCATGTTATACTTCAGTCAATCAGAACTTACACAAATCATACATTCAATAGTTGTGATCATAAATTTATCATTAAAAGACATCCCAAGTATCTCTTAAGGATTGTGACCACTGAAACCACTTGCAACACATTGTTCATGCATCTTGCATACTTGGCAACATACTAAGAACACTAGATCAATACTTGACATCAATGAAAATATAATAACTAATCATCTCAATCACCAAATTTGTACCATCACATTACTTACCATTATTGTATCAGTTATGCCAACAACCAACCCCTTTGGTATACCTTGCTTATGACCAAACTATCTCAAAACTCTCATAAGAAGAATCTCTTCAATACCAGTGGTGTCCATCAAATTAACCAGCGAGGCATGAACATAAATGGAACCTCAGTATCATCATCTACCTAGGCCTCACAATCTATGTACTTCAACTCTAGTATCTACTTGATCCATATCATCTAATATGTGGTGCTAATATTCTAACTTTCTGAGATGGATATGGACAATCACTCCATCAGATATAAAATTGTACGACCAGTTAGGAGTCTGAATCCTAGCAGAAATAGGTTTCATAACTAGGAATATACTCCCAAGCCTAAATTTGTAATATGAGTACACCAATAGAAAGTAATATAATATGGCTATATACAACATGGTTGACCAAGACACGGGAACCCCTTGAAAATCTGCGTGGATGGGAAATCATGTCCTCCTAAATATGATCCCATCCTACTACAAATCCATGACCATGATGACCCGGTAATAAGAATTTTCGATAAAACCATCTAGCACGACATGAAGAGGATAGTAAGCCAATAACTACATCTAGGAAATACTATCATCACCAATCGTAGGATCTTTGAAGAGTTAGTGGAACACCTATCCATCATAAACCTTATCATAGTAAACTATCTCCCCCATCATCGGGATGCGTAGAATCTTATATACATCCTCGAGAGTGATAGTCATCTCACCCATAGGAAAATAGAAGGTTTTCTGGTCTAAGTGCCATTGCTCAGAAAGAGTATTCAATAAACCCCTATTCACTCATAACTGATCCATCCCAAGAAGGAACAATAAGCGACATTGAAAAATCACTTATCTGTCATGAGCCAAAAACTCCTCAATCATATCGAATGGTCAGGGATAAGGACCTCTAACCTAGAATTTATGAAAGGAAACCTGTTTGGAAATTAAAGTGAAACTCAATGAGTGAACATCATCAAATTGATCATCTAAATTCAATCAAATCAGTAATCCTTTTATCTACTTGATCATCTTGAGCTCATCAACTTTCCTAACTCTAGATCTTGAGAAAGGAAAATCAATCTACCCTATTGACCTATCAGGATTGACATCAAAGTGAAATAAACTAATTCATCTAACCTAACATCATAAAAATAAGATTTTCATAGCATCATCCAACAGAATCATTAATCTATCCTTACAATCAGATGATGAGTTCATAATTACAACAATCATGTTTTAAACACTGCAAGAAATGGACAAAAAGGCTTACGTGCTACTTTAACCTATGGTACGCACTGAAAATTTCAATGAGCTACAATTTTATATTGTACGCTATATTCCATTATTGTTATGCGCAAAAATAGAGTGTATGCGCTATTACACATCATTACGCACTACAACTTCATGCGTATGTGCTACAAAAAGGTAATTTTGCAAATCTACATTACACACGCTATTTCAATCTATCCTACGTGCTACAATAGAATTAGGGCACACAATACTACGTGTTATTTTTCACTATATTACATGTTGAAACTCAACATGGACATGCTATAAAAATGCTCATACACACTAAAACTCCTAAAATAATAAAAACTTCATTTGATTTCACGCCTAAAATAAAAGAAATATAGCTATTAAATTCAAAAATTAGACAAATCAGAGGGAAATCGATATATACCGAAGGTCCATAGTTAGTTGGGCGTTCGAATCTCTAATCTCGCTTGAATCTATGCTCCTGAATTAACACAACCATGACTATAGTTGAGGAGTAAAAAGGGCTCTAAGAGGGTAAAATAGAGATTGAAAATGAGCAAATGGTAGGGTAAAAAGTGATTTTTACCCCTTATATAACCAAAAAGTAACTTTTAAAGTGGGTATTTTTACCATTTTTAAAAATCATAAATGTCTTTTATAATCAAAATTTTCTTAAACTCTCATAATTCCACTACTACTTTTCTGGGCCAACCTACTACTTTTTAGGAAGTTGCTGCATTTTAGGGAAAATAGGCTATTTTGTAGGTGGGTTTGAATTAGAAGGGAGACGAGGACATGAATTCATGGGAAGTCTATAAATGAAATATTGAGCACTATTGTGAAATAATTAGGTCAAAAAATTCATTGTTTAGAAGTTATTGCAGTTTTAAGTTTCTGAAAACTTGTCAAAAAATCTTCAGAGTTAGGTTTAAGAAACTAAACGGTCACGTAAAACATCAAAAATGGTGTAAATAGTTCCTCAATTGGAGTCCCAAATCAAAATTTATGCCTCGCAGATGTTGGACCACTTTTCGGGAACTGCCCAATTTACGCACTTGCTTCAAAAAAAAATTTCAAATTCTCTCTTTTGGTGCCCAACTGAAAAATTTCAATATTTTCTCTAAACTAAAAAGAGGTTATTTTAGGCCCATCTTCAAGGTGGGAAAGCATTTTTTGGGGAGGAGGTATTGGGATAAGGGGTTTTCTCCGAAATCTGATAGTATTATAGCCTGAGAGGCATGTAGTTTTGCAATCTAGATGTAATGTCAATGTAATAGCTTCTTTATTCAGATAACATAAAAAAAAATTGTTTTTGTGTTCATTTGTGTCTCGAGTCTGACCCTCATCAGAATTCTTTAGTGATTTCATTTATTTCTCATCTTGTTCTTCTTCTCTCTCACAATATTTATCTTTATTGTCATCCCCATCTTCTAAATTATCTTGAGAAGAAAGAATCTCCTCTTCTTGCACAACAATATTATCCCCTTTGAAGGGAGGCTCGACAACAAATTTAGCAAACCTACCTCATATGCGTATGTGCTACAAAAAGGTAATTTTTCAAATCTAAATTACACGCACTATTTCAATCTATCCTACGTGCTACAATAGAATTAGGGCACACAATACTACGTGTTATTTTGCACTATCTTACATATTGAAACTCAACATGGACATGCTATAAAAATGCTCATACACACTAAAACTCCTAAAAGAATAAAAAATTCATTTGATTTCACGCATAAAATAAAAGAAATATAGCTATTAAATTCAAAAATCAGACAAATCAGAGGGAAATCTATATATACCGAAGGTCCATAGTTAGCTGGGTGTTCAAATCTCTAATCTTTCTTGAATCTATGCTCCTGAATCGACACAACCATGACTATAGTTGAGGAGTAAAAAGGGCTCTAAGAGGGTAAAATAGAGATTGAAAATGAGCAAATGGTAGGGTGAAAAGTGATTTTTACCCCTTATATACCCAAAAAGTAACTTTTAAAGTGGGTATTTTTACCATTTTTAAAAATCATAAATGTTTTTTATAATCAAATTTTTCTTTAACGAGATATTTTTCTAATTGATTATTATCGGGAAACAAATCAAAATCAGGATTTTGCTCAAATATTCAAAAAATTGTAAAAATTTTACAATTCAACCAAAATTTTCAAAATCAATTTTGATCCATTTCCCGAGGGGGCATCAATCATTAGGGTATGAAAATATCTTATTCAGGACACTTTTGCAATCAAGAGCATTAAACGTTAAATTTTCAAAACCATCAGTGAAGCATCAAAATCAATTTAAATTTTTCATGAGGGATTCATATCAAGGTTGCATCATCATCAAAGTAGTATGACATCATTATCAACATCAATCAATCAAATTAGTGTCAAACATCAAATTAAGAAGTGAATCAGACATCAAGCATCAGACATTCTTGCAACGAACATGCTTAGCGCATTGATTCAAAGAGGGGCATTTGTATACACCTAAAATTGGTCACTGAAAGTCAAAGAGGTAAAATCAAGTCAAAATAATTGATTAATTATCAAAGCCTTTAATTAATTAAATTCAAGCCATTTGGAATAGTTAAATTCAAAAATAAAACAACTATGTAATTGATTTAATTAATTGATTATATAGTTCATTGAATTAATTAAATCCAACCCACCTAATTCACATACATGGATAATTTAATTAATGAATGAATTAAAAATAATCCTAAATTATCTCAACAACTACGTATGGACAAAAATCAATTCAACCAAAGAGAGAGAAGGATTGGGAGCACATGGATCACTCCAAGGGTTTTCTATCTTGACCACTCAATTTAAATGGAACAATCTTGTCCCTCCATTTGGGACAAATCAACAAAAACAACTCAACCTTGTCTCTAACCATGAGTTAACTCAACTCACATCAAAATCACCCCCTTACCCTTGGTAAATCCTGTAAATATTAAATGTTATTAGTGCAAACCATCAAATTTCTTTTACTCTCATCATATGTATCGCCATTATAATTGTATTGCATCCATAGTTTAGCACAATTGAATTCAACATATAATTGTATTTGCAAATTCATATCAAGTTGAACATATAGAATAGATCATCTAGCTAAATCATCACTCTTGTTCTAAGGATTATCAGTTTAGGATTGTTTTTGTAGTTGAGAGAACAATTTTAGTCTTCACAGTTAGAGAACCATAGGATGTTCTTAATCTTTTCAATTTGAAATTGTTAAATAGTATATAGATCATTTACATTTTAAATTGATATTTAGTTAAACTAATCCTATGCAGGTATTTTACATACTACAAGGGGATATCCTGTATTACATTAGGAACACCCCCAAAATGCTTCACCCACAAATCCAAATCAGATTAGAAAAGCCCAAAATGGTGAAGGGATTTTAATGCTAGATCTAGATTTGAAGATCAAGTATGGAGATGAATTCCTTTTATGTTAAGATATGTATGATATGTAAAATGATATGAAAGAATATGAAATGAGTGAAAACTATGGTAAATGGAATAACAACTAACTAAATATTATATCAGCTCTCTTATGCATAAAAATAAATGCAAGATGAAAATAAGAGACAACTCACCTTGAAGCTAGGGGAGGAGGAACAAACTTCAAATCTGGAAATGATTGTCATAGAACTATCAGATTCAAAAATTGTTCTGGATCTGGAACCCTAGTACCTATATCTTCTAACTGTGAAATTTGTATATTCTTATGACAATGTTGACTCAAGTCAACCTAGTCCCACAAATTTGGCATTGTCATGGAGACTCAAAATCAGACAAATTTTGTAAGGATCATTGACTGGGTTTGTATCTTTGACATTCCACATCTAAAAATCTGAAGACTTGTTCCTCCGTACAAGAAGAAGGGAAAAATGTTGTGGAAAGGGGCTTGCCTTGGTCAAGCCCCTGTATAGGAATCAACCTTGAAATAAAATGGAAATTGCATAAACAAGGTAAATATCAGATTTACCTTGCATGAAAAGTGCTCATGGATGGATGTAGAATCAGTTAACTCCATAAGGATGCTTGTGTGTTTGGAATGTTTAGTAAAATCAAGGATGCCTTCACAAATTGAATATATCTACACTTTCCAAATCCTAGATCTTATGGATGTTTGCTTGAAATCTTGAATGGAGGAGAGGAATGGATCTTCTTGCTTTCTTGAGAATTCCTCAACTTGGCCACCATAGGAGAGAAATTTGCATCAATGAGAGAATATTTCCTTTGCTTGAATGGAAGAAAACTTGGAGACTTGGAGAACTTCAATGGGATGTGTGCCTTCAAATCTTGAATCCACTACTTCAATTGCACAACTTGAATGCTTGATTGCTTGAACTTTAAATATATTTTCCTCAATGATAATGAATTTATTGCATAAATAAATGATTGTAGATGTCAAAATGAGAGGAGAAGACCCCCTTTATATGAATTTCAAGATTCAATATTGTCAGGTCGATCACAACTGAGATCGGGAAATAAAATACCCCCACATTGGGCCCAGAGCCCACTTACAATTAATGCCAAAGAACAACGCTAACTTGGGTAGGCCTTGTCCAGGACAGGCCTGAGTTAGGTCAGCCTAGTCCCAATAGGGTTAATTTCAAAGTAGATTCGGGGCTTGGGCAATGTGCAAAGTCTCAAGGAAAGATCATGAAAGATGTGGGAAATCAAGCATAAATACATTGGATCTTTAAATCACTAAAGGGGGTCTAATATTTCCTAAAAGACATCCAATAATAGGTACTAAATGTTTAGTATGGTACATTTAGCCCCCACTTTAGTGGGAATATAAGATAAACTCATGCTCATGTTAAAGTAGATCAAACGCATTAGATGATCTCCTTAAGGTTAAGGAGACAAAGAAACATCAAGCCCCAAGTGACTTAAGTCCTCACCAAAATGAAAACTGAGAGAGAGAGAGAGAGAGAGAGAGAGAGAGAGAGAGAGCACTATCCCAATAAGAGTCTATCTTCTTATGAACAACACATGGAAAGTGTTACAAAAGATAGAACGAAATAGTCTAGAAAGTTGTGTTACGCTAGTTCAATCCATCAACAAGGATCAATCCTTAAAGGAACGTATATCCAATAAGGCATCCAACAAAAAAATTATTAGTCTCAAGGTAAGGTAATCTTCCTTAGGGATCAAAGAAGGATGGTCAATCAGACGACCAAATATATACAGTCAGTTTAAGGACCAAAAGTGTGTGGTTAGTTTAAAGACCAAATAAATAATGGGGATCAGTCTAGGGATCCATTGAAAAATAGCATCAAATCTGTGTGTGTGTGTGTGTGTGTGTGTGTGTGTGTGTGTGTGTGTGTGTGTGTGTGTGTTCCCCCATGTTGAAGAAATTACAAATGACTTAATGATACCAATTGCTTTAACAGAGCGTACATGCATCTACAAGAGATGTTTCCACTATTAAATGCTCCTAAGAAAGGAAAAATTAAGGGAACTAAGTACATGACAAAAGAGAGCACAAAAGGGATCTACCAATTCTGGGGTTAGTAGGTCATATGATAACTTGTGTATATCATAATTATGTCAAAATGAATTATCATCATCCTCTAAATGTAGTAGAACTACAAGCACAATGGAATAAATGTACATAAGAGTTACAAAGGAGATTCTTTTAAGTTGGAGTCACAAAGACCAAAAAGAATAGGTAGCTAGCATTTTATATCATCCCAAGAAGACAACACAAAGGCACATGTACAAACAGTGGCACAGTTACGACATAACATGTAACAACATATAGGAGAGAGATACAAATAGAAGAATCTGTATGACATTGTGATTATTTTATCACCTTGCACAAACATACCAACAAGGGTCCTTTAAATAAATCCAAACAAAACATGAAACATGCACCACAACATGGGGGAAGCACATCACATCAAACAAGAAAACAAAAAAGAAAAGAAATTCACTGCACTTAGAGGAGCTAGTCAAGTGTATCACCTGCCCCCCCCATCTGGGCTCATAGTGTTTAAGGAAAGTGAGAAACTTGCAAGAGGAGAATCATCAAGCACAAAAGATGGAACAATTACCAATCTCGAACAAGGAGCCTACTGTGAAGATAGGTCATTATGTTCATTACTAGGAGTGACAGATAATTGTTGTGAAAGCATAGCTTGTAAATCATGATCAATATCAGTAGTCTCATACATGTCATCAGAATCCCTAGTATAAATTTTACTATTAGCTTCAAGAACATCATCATCAAGAGTATCTTCTTTATCTAGACTAATTGTAATAGAATCTAAGATACGAATAACATTGTCACATTTTTTCCTTTTAACTTTGTTTAAATTCACTTCCTCTAGTTTACTCTTTTTACGGTTTCTATCTTTTTCTCCTTTGTACTTTCATGTCTTCTTGAATTGTTTTTTATTTATTTTGGACCTCCCTGTGGTGATTCCCATTTCTTCACTATTCATAATCTTATTAATGACGTGGATAAGAGAGAAGAGTTCCTTCTCCATGGCCAAACACTTTTCATTAATCATTTTCTCGAGATGGTCAAGTCTCACCATAATACCCTAGAAAGGGTCCTTAGAGTTGTTATTTTATTCTCTAAATTCTTGAATATTCTTCTTTACAGTCCCCTCCTTGAAGGATATCTCAATTTCATCTTTATCCAAGGTTGTCCTATGAATTACCCAAATCATTTGAATTTGATGTAGGAGCATCTAGCGGTATAAGGGCAATCCTGGATCACCAAAAACATTTATATCTTGTTGATAGTTTCTGTTTGATGTTTTTGCATTTCTTGATACCCATTTGGGCAAATTAGATACTCTAACTCTCATAATTCCACTGCTACTTTTCTGGGCCAACTTACTACTTTTTAGGAAGTTGCTGCATTTTAGGGAAAATAGGCTATTTTGTAGGTGGGTTGGAATTAGAAGGGAGATGAGGATATGAATTCACGGGAAGTCTATAAATGAAATATTAAGCACTATGGCGAAATAATTAGGTTAAAAAATTCATTGTTTAGAAGTTATTGTAGTTTTAAGTTTCCAAAAACTATCAAAAAATCTTTAGATTCAGGTTTAAGGAACTAAAAGCTCACGTACGACATAAAAAATGGTGTAAATAGTTCCTTAATTAGAGTCCCAAATCAAAAGTTATGCCTCACAGAAGTTGGACCACTTTTTGGGAACTGCCCAATTTACGCACCTGCTTCAAAAAAAGTTTTCAAATCCTCTCTTTTGGTGCCCAACAGAAAAATTTCAATATTTTATCTAAACTAAAAAGAGGTTATTTTAGGCCCATCTTCAAGGTGGGAAAGCAGTTTTTGGGGAGGAGGTATTGGGAGAAGGGGTTTTCTCTAGAATCTGTTAGTATTATAGCCTGAGAGGCATATAGTTTTGCAATCTGGATGTAATGTCAATGTAATAGCTTCTTTATTCAGATAACCAAAAAATTTTTTTGTTGTGGTGTTCATTTGTATCTCGAGTCTGACTCTCATCAGAATTCCTTAGTGATTTCATTTCTTTCTGATCTTGTTCTTCTTCTCTCTCACAATATTTATCTTTATTGTCATCCCCATCTTCCAAATTATCTTGAGAAGGAAGAATCTCCTCTTCTTGCACAACAATATTATCCCCTTTTGAGGGAGGCTCAACAAAAACTTTAGCGAACCTAGCTCATATGTGACATCCTAATCTAGAACCAATGGTCAACCTCCTCAATCCTTAAATTAGTAACTTTTTTTTTTAATTTCTTTTTATCACTCCTTGTAGTATAATGGTCATTCTCTTTTCTCTAATATGGTATACAAATGAAAGAAAATTAAAAAAATGTTCAACCTTGCATCTTAACATGTGTATTGTTTGTATTTACTAATTATTCAAGATCTCTCATAAAAATGAGGTTTCACTTTAAATTAACAATATTTTCCATGTGTAATAGGATGTATAGTGTGTGTAAGAAATTTTTATAAAAAATATAGAGATGTGTTAGGATCTTAGGACAATGTACACTATATAAAAATTCTTACAACACATATAAGAATATGAAAAAGAGACTTGCATTGTTCCTGTGATTTGTTGATCAAATTATGATGTATTTTATGACACACTATAGACAATTTATGAATGGAGATAATGGAGTGCCAACTTGAAGAGGTGACATGTTATATTGATTTATGACATATGTAAGAATATGGTAAAAATACCTTCTTGACTTATTTAAGATAAATGTGATGGAATTCAAGACCTTAGTTTTGGGCACCATTTTGGGTCAAAATTTTGATTTATGATTGAGGAAAACCATCCTTCATTTGTGGATTGGACACCTCTATATTTAGGGTTTGATATGGAGTTTTATAAATGTGTATTGTACCAATCATTAGACTCTTACAACCATTTGAGATCTAAATATCCACATGATCAACTATGAAGGCTTGAATCTAAATTTGTAATATGACCATATTGGTGTTGCTAAAAATAAAATTGATTCAACTTTTGTTGTTAAAAAAATTTGAAGTTTTTTAAAAACAAACAATATATTAGAATAAATATTTTTATACAATTTTAATTTTTATTATATATTTTTCTCCTCTTAAATTAAAATAATAAAAAACAGTTCTTTCTACAATTAAAAATTATTTTGATTATTTAAAATTAACTTAAAATTCCTTATCTCGCAATTAAAAAAATTCCATATAAACTTATAACAAATACAAATTATGAAAATGCCACACCCTTCAAAAAAAAATTTCCTCATTCTACTCTACAAATGAATACGAAATCTCTTTCAAATGCAACTCAAACTTACCCAAATTCATTTCCCTTATGCTTATCCATTTCTTCTTCTAAGATTCACGTTTTTAATAGACGGCGGCAATTAGATATTAACTCAAAGATTTCTAGTTTTATCTACATGTAGCCTAACTAGTTTAGATGCACTTCAAAGTAGTGGCATGACGTTTCCGCTTTTATGTGCACGTTCAGGAACTAGTTAAGCCACATCTGAATAAAGGGACATGAGGTGCTGTCCATGTGGGCGAGAACAATGATGGACATTATCCACTAAGTTTTTAAACTTAATTTACGATATTGCTAAGTATTTAAAATAATTTACGCTAGTGCAGTAAACCTACCAATCATTACAAGAACGAATTCTATTGGTGGCATTCTGATGCTTCCTTCCCATACATTTCAGATTCATTAAAGCCATTCACTTGTATATAAGATATTTTAAAATTACTATATTAAAAATTTGATATTGTGTAAAATATAAATATAAAAATAATGTTTTAAGAAAAATAAATAAATAAAAATAAAAATTTACATAAAATTGATGAAAAAGATTTAATATTTTATATTAATGTAATTATTTTTTAGCTTCTTAAGTTTGAAAATAGAACACAAAATATGTATTTCAACAAAGAATTGAAATTTGAGATTACAAATGAGATGTTTAGATAATCACAAGAAACCTAAAGCAAACAATAGTAATAATTTGAATATAAAAATATATATATATTATTCATATATTTTCAAGATATTTATAGAAAGATAATTTGTTAAGAAAAACAAATCATTTTTTTCTATAAAAATTAAATTTCATTTATTTCACATATAATTGCATCTATTATTTTTTATTTAAAATATTATATTGTAAGATTATTTTGCTTACATTTACAGTATGAAAAATAATTAATATTATTTAAAAGATAAATTCAGCCACTTCGATATATTCAGTATTACTCCATCGGGCGATTCAAGCCATATAGACTCCATTGAAGAACTCTCTCAGAAATAATATATTTTTTAACCTCAAGTAAGGTCTCTGTTATACAATTGCTTTAAAGACTAGGCATATAAATAGCATTCTCATATATTAGTAGCATGTGAATTGGGTGCATTAAGCTTTATTTTAAAAAATAAAGATGTGTTAATGAATCTATATGTAGGACTCCTAGTTATATATTAAAGAGTTATTATATTTATTATTTTATAAGGATTTAAAATTATTATATTAATTATTTTAATTGATTTAAAATTTATTTATTTGTCAATTGTGAATTGGTCGACTGTGAAGTTCAATGGTTTTCATTAAGCCCACATGCTGTTTTTTTTTTTTGCAAGCCTGAATTGTATTAAAATTAAAGATTTGTTAAAATTTAATTTTCATTAATTCTATAGAATCTATATGTAGAACACCTAATTATACATTAAAAAGTTATTATATATTATTTTATAAGTATTTATAATTATTATATTATTTATTTGAACTGATTTAAGAATTTTTTATTTATTTAAAATCTTTAAACTATTAAAAATATTTTATCTATAATAATGTATAAATCTTTTTGTTTAAATTTAAAAGGTTTAATAATATAACTAATATAAACAGTACTAGTTTTATTAGTCCCCGCTGATAATAATGTTTTGGCTTACACGTTGCAATTAATCATGTTTCCATAATCGTGACAACAAAATTATAAAATTTTAATCCTATAGTTGACGCCATTAATATTTTTCATATATAATTTTCACTGTTTTTTCCATTTTTCTCATTGGTTAGTTCTGATTTTCCTTGGCCCTTTTTCACTTTTCCTACTAGAAATTTTAGGAAAAACAAATTTTAACCAATCAGTCTTGCTCATCTTTAATCTCTTTTTTGAGGTTAATGGTCTTGCGTACGACGAAATGATGTTAAGGCGATTTTAAAATATTATTATAGCATAGAACTAATGTGTAGTTGAATTTGTTTTTTTCCTTTTTAAAATATTATATTTATAATAGTTATTTATTTTTTTATAATCTCATTTAAATAACATCTATTGCATTTTCTGCTACACATTGAATCCACATTATGAGCACTTCTGATCAGGTGCATGATATTTAAATATTTTCTATGAAACACAAAGAGCAATTTCTTGATTTAGCTCAAGGAATAAATATAATTGTAGTTCATAAATTATTTAAGATATGATTATGTTATTTGGAAATCTATACATTCAATTTGCCAAATTAAAGACATTTATAACTAAATTGTCAGATTGTGGGAAATGGCATAGTTGAGGGGAAATCAGAGCTGATATTCACTTGAACTACTAGCTTTGGACAGTGCATATATTGTACAATAATTGTCATTGTCACAAATACACACAATTCAGTGCAAGAATATAGAGAAGATGATTGAATAAATCTAAGAGCATTCATTGGCTGCAATTTAAGTAGAATGCAACGTCATTGTCAAAGTTCTGTTTGAGTGACTTATAGAAAAATATGGTGATACAAATACAAGTAGAGTAACTAAGTGAATAGTTAATTGAAGATTTCACTCTATTTTTAAACAGTTTGCTGCTTTTTTAAATATTATTTTTAGTTTAATCAGTCTGAATTAATTTTGAGAATTGATATTTTTATGAATATTCAAGTGCTAGAAGCAACGTCATAAGCCATGAAGTTAATTCTATATCGGATAATGGCAGTATAAATAAACCTCACAAGGCCAATCACGCAACTTGGGAAGCTATCAGAAGCCTGAGATCTATAGATGGAAGTATTGGAATTAGTCACTTTAAGTTCTTGGCTAGATTAGGAAGTGTGGAAATTGGGAATGTGTATTTGTGTCAGCTGAGAAGTGATGGTAGTGATAGCAGTCGGTCATGTGGAGGTCTTTATGCAATGAAGGTGGTAGATAAGGTTGCATTGGCTTGCAGAGAAGAGATAAGCTGCAAGGAGCTGAGATGGAGATTCAAGCATGTCATCGCTCTCTTCTTCTTAATAATGACCACTAAATATGTTTCAAACACATTTCATGGTCACTAAATATGTTTCAAACACATTGCACTCAACATTTCATCATCACTCTCCTCTTTTTGATAAAGACTCGCTGAATGTGTTCTGAAATGTAGAAACAAAAACCTACTAAACTAATTCCAATGAAAAAAATATTGTGAATGGTTAAAATTCTTTCTTACTGAAAAATATATTTGTTACTGCATTCCATTTACAGTGTGATCATTCTACAACCATTTCATTGTTAGTAATAACTGAGAGGGGGGGGGGGGTGAATCAGTGGATTCAAAAACTTATCTTTAAACTTAACCACCAATCAATAAATCTCAGATTATCAAGTCCCTATAAGATGCATGTCATGAATTACTATTAATGATTTAACTGTTTGTTGGTTTTCCTTTTCTGACCTTGTTCTCCTTGATTACTGATAAGCAGCAAAAACTATTTACCGACTCTCAGTAAATATGCAGAGTATACCAATCAATCCAGAAATGCATATGTGAAATGTAAAACAGTAAACTAATGAACCATACACACATAACACATGGATTTTTAACGTGGAAACCCTATTAAGGGAAAAAACCACTGGGAACGGTACCCCAAATTTTCACTCTTATGAAGTAAGCCTTGTTAGGAGCCAACCCTGTTAAAGGTTACAAACACACTGTTAGGTGTGACCTTGTTAGAGGATTTTATACATAGAGGTTGTCACTTAGTACCGGGCATATATTTGCTACCATCCTTGAATCAACCTCCTTCTTAGACTGTTAATAGGCTTTATGGAAATCTTTCTACCATCCTTGAATCAGCCTTCTTCTTACACTGTCAATAGGTATCTGGCAAGTCCAATGCTACTTTCATGAATCAGCCTTTTTGGCACTCTTTGGGATGTACCTCAATATATAGAAGACTGTTAAGTCCTACTCTGTTAAGAAACTTGATGCTTCAATGGTTAAACTGAAACATAATGCCCTGTTTCTAATGCAACTTGATTTGTAGATTTTTAGATCTATTTAAGTACATTACCTCTTTGATCAATGTATCAATTCAATTGTTTGTGCTCTACACTTTCTTCTCTGAGATATTGTGCTCACTGTTTGTCGGTGTCTACAGAATTCCTTAGCTCTCCTTTAGCTTGATTAATAAGGACTGTATGAAGTTATCCTTCATCAGTTTCTCTTCGGCATCCTCTTATTATTCACTCCCCTTTCTTGTGATGCGGAAATGAATTAAGCTTGTCTCTTATATAGACATGATATTCACCATTTCTTGATTCTTGATTCTTGATTCTTGGCTCTTGGCATGAAAAATAATCTAGCCAATCTGATTTAAAGCATAACTCTTGATTTATCTCGTAGTTATCTTTATGCCAACTATACAAATCTTTTTTAAATTAGTCACTTAACTATGGTCGAATAAAACAACAAAAACAACCAGTTAAGTCTATCTTTAGCTCTTACCAGCTAGATATTTTGTCATTTTTTGTACTCTTTGTTTTGTTAGTCAACTCTATAGTTAGTCATCAGTGACAACTGCCAGTTATGTCGGTGTGACTCCAGTCAACTTCAGGATCTCCATCTGTCAGGCATCATTGGATTTTACTCGTCGGGCAACTTTGTTCTCAGCTTGTTGAGCATCCTGTGATTTTTCTTCGTCAGGCAATACTGTCTTCTGCTCGTCGGGTATCACTGTGACTTTGGTTATTTTCCTTTACTGATGGTGTGCACTCCGTCAGTGTTATCTGTCACTTAGTGAATACTTGACTTTTATGCATTGCTGAAAGCATAATCTTTGTTCCATTGATTCTCTCAAGTCTTTGGCATTTTATAATGACTGTACAGATGATATCAAGTTGACATCAATGACAATACAAACCATTAACTGATTTAATGTCTTGCATTATCTTCAACTTAACATTATCAAACGTTCAATCAGTTATATGTCATCAATCTCTCCCTTTAACATTGATGGCAAAAAACTTATATTATCACACTATACTATTTCTAATACAATATGAAATACAATTGTTAAGAATCATCAAACTACCAAACAGTGTTTGATAATCGATAAAAATGTCTGACCACTGGTAAGCTCTATGTTAGCTTAGATTTGATTCTTGCAGTTCTCTTTGTTTCTTGTTCTGATGTGTTGCATCCTTTCCTTGTGTCAATATCTCTCTTTTGACTGTTCTTCTTCTTTGATGTCTCTGTCTCTTGTCAGCGACTCTCCCTTTGTATTAACTCCTTTATACAAACTCTCTCCCTATGGATATGATCTCTCCATGTTGGAGTAATCTGATAATGGATAATCTTTCTTCTTTTTCTGAAGACTGTGATAATATGGAAACTTTCTCTTCCTTTGACAACAATGCCAAACAAATATCTCATAGATATCTTCCATTAATGTCAAGTGATCTTTTCTTTCCATCCATAATATATTCCTTGAATTTCCTTTATCCATCAGCATTACAACAATATGTCTGGTGCTCGGTTTTGATATATACCTTTCTGTATATAGATGTAGCTTTCAAGTTCATCTTTTTGCTTGCATAAACATGAATGATATTCTGATAATACATAGGCTGATGCAGCCTTCAGTCTTTTACTGACTGGTAGAGAAGGTTTGACCCCTAGTCTCTTTCTCAAGTACTCAAATGTATCCTTAGGCAGTGGCTTGGTGAAGATATCGGCCAATTGTTCTTTTGATTGTACATACTCAAGTATCGCCTCTTTTTCTTAAACTTGTTCTCTTAAATAATGATACTTGATTGTAGTGTGTTTAGTCTTAGAATGCATGACTAGATTCTTGGAAACGTTTATTGCACTGGTGTTATCACAATAGATAATCACTGGTTCTGAGATCTTCATATACATACCTTCCAGCAAATGTTTGATCCATGCAATATTTGAGCAGTTTGCAGTAGCAGAAACATATTCTGCTTCTGTAGTAGACTGAGAGATGCATCCTTGTTTCTTGCTAATCCATGTGACAAGTCTGTCACACATAAAGAATGCTCCTCCAGTTGTGCTCTTCTGGTCATCAAGATTTCTAGCTAATCAGCGTCGGTAAACACCTTAAGTTCAAAATTGCCTCCTCTTCTATACCATAAGCCAAATTCCTCAGTATTCTTCAGATATCTTAGGATTCTTTTCACAGCAGTCATATGTGATTCCCTGGGGTTAGCAGAAAATCTAGCAACAATTCCTACTGCATGTGCAAT
>MU228233.1:1138251-1150361 GCA_018584345.1 Thuja plicata
ATATCGTATCATATATTTATATATATATATATATATATATATATATATATATATATATATATATACATATATATATATATTACAAACAATTTAAATATGAAGATATTATGTGATATATTGTAAAATACATATTAATATATAATATATTAAATAATATATGATATATATAATGTAATATTTAATATTAATATATAATATTTAATATTTAATGTAAAATATATATTATATAATATTTAATATATATAATAATAATCTAATATATAATTTTTCATATATAATATATCACATGAAGGAGGGAGAAATGGGAGGGGAAATTAGGAGGGAGAAAGTGTTAGGAATAATAGTCCACAAGATAATTGAGAGAGGGGGTGAATCAGTTGTGATATAGATTATTAAAATTTAAGCTTTATAAACCAAATCTACACATGTAAATGATAACACAGTAAATGCCAACACCATAACACAATATTTGTTGCCAAGGAAACCTTGTTAAAGGTAAAACCCCAGTGGGAATTAACACCCACAAATAATGTACTGAGAGTATAGTATCCCTGTTAAAAGATATAGCCCTGTTAGGAGCTTGTTACAAAATTATAGTACATAGTCCCTGTTAGGAGACAGACCCTATTAGGAGTCAAAATAAATAGTAGGCTCACTACCAAGGCACACTGCCCAAAGAAGGTTAAAGCCACCCTCAAGGATTCACAATCTGAACAAGTGTATAAAGCTAATACACAATCCAGTGAACTGTCTGATAGCAACTATCTTTGCTTGGTTAGTTCCAATGAAGTACTCTTCTCATAAACTCTTCTCTACATCCAGTATCCAAACAAGCCTCACAGCTTTTACTTCTTCTTTTCAATCTTTGTCCCATCTTTTCAAAATAAAAGATCACTCATTTATATCCTCTTACATTAATTCATTAGGTTGGCCAGTTAAGATTTCCTAATACACAAATAATTAATTAAGTTGGCCAATTAAGGCTTTCCAATATACAAATAATTATTTAACCCCTTGCTAAGATACAAACGGTACCTATAACAAGTAAACATCATTTACAATCCATCAATTATGCTTCCAGATCCACAATCCACGCTCACATTTCATTTAACACACTACATGTCTAAAGTCTGCCACCAAATAGGTCTTCTTCAGAATACATGCCACAGTTGATGTCACCAGTCATCAAACAACAATCAAACTCAACCCATTATTTCAACACGTCAGCTATCATCCAGTAAGCTCACATCATCTGAAACATCTTTTCCACAAAGATAAACTAGAAACACAGAGACCTGCTCTATCCAGAATCACAGTTACAGTCCATAAACTAGTCTTCACCAAATCAACTGTAACATCCACAATATGCAACATAAAGCCAAGTGACCTTAGGAATAAGGCCAACACACATCCTTTTGCATAAATTCAACTTCGATCATTCTTAATCATTCATACAGTGTTCATACACTTCTTCCAGTCAAGTAACCAGTATGTTCTCTCCACAGAAATATATGTTGACATCAGTGACAAAACATGAATATCAATACCATTATCAGTAACCAAAACTTATATCATCCAAAAATCTCTCCCTTTGGCATTTATGGCAACATATGGAAAAATCCATATGCATCAACCCAAAAGTAGTCTCTCTCAATACAATCTTCTCAATATCCTCAACACAAATCTCTCAAAATAGTAAGGATTTTCACATAGATTCCTTCCACCTTTGGCAGCAATGGAAAAGGATGCCATAACTCATATGTAGTCTTCTATAAGGTGTATCTTTTTCAAATATTCATGTATCAACTAGGTGCAAGATCACTCAAATTTACTCCATAGTATTCTCCTGAGAGAACTCCCCTGAAGAGCAGATCCATACATCAAGTCCAAAGAATGATATAGCTTTGAGATCCACTGAATTGATGCATATCTGCATCATTTAATTACCACTGGGAGGGGCCATCACCACAAACATGCCTCTCAAATATTCAAAATCATCTTTTGGCAAAGGTTTAGTAAATATATATACTATATGTTCCTTTGTGTTGATATACTCTAGTTTAATCTCTTTATCTACTACCTTCTCCCTCATGAAATGATACTTAATAGAAATATGTTTAGTTTTTGAATGCATTATAGGATTCTTCAACATATTCACTATGCTAGTATTATCACAATGGATAACCAATGGTTCTTTAAAAATTATTCCAATGTCTTTCAGCATTTGTTTCATCCAAACAACTTGTGCACAGTTTATTGCAGCAACAATATATTCTTACTCAGCAGTAGATTAAGATCCACTGGATTGATGCATATCTGCATAATTTAATTACCACTGGGAGGGGCCATCACCTCAAGCATGCCTCTGAGATATTCAAAAGCATCTTTTGGAAAAGTTTTAGTAAATATATTTGATATTTGTTCCTTTGTGTTGATATACTCCAGTTTAATCTCTTTATCTACTGCCTTCTCCCTCAAGAAATGATACTTAATAGAATTATGTTTAGTTTTTGAATGCATTATAGGATTCTTCAACATATTCACTATGCTAGTATTATCACAATGGATAAAAAAAATTTCTTAAAAATTATTCCAATGTCTTTCAGCATTTGTTTCATTGAAACAACTTGTGTACCATTTATTGCAGCAACAACATATTCTAACTCAGCAGTAGATTGAGCAATACAGTTATGCTTCTTTCTTAACCAAGAAACCAATCTTTTCCCAAGGAAAAATGCACCACCACTTGTACTATTCATTTCATCCATATTACCTGCCCAATCAGCATCAGTATAAGCCTGCAAAGTAAAATCTTATGATTTTTCATACCACAATCCATATTTTATTGTCCCTTTCAAATATCTAAAAATTCTTTTTACAGCAGCAAAATGTGTCTCTTTAGGATCTGCCTAATATCTAGCCACAATTCAAACTCCATTTGGTAATATCTAGTCTAGTGTTAGTTAGATATTGTAGACCTCTAATCATTGATCTGTACTTAGTCTGTGCAACACTTTGAGTCTCATCACTATTAGTCAGTTTTTTTTCCAGTGACCATTTTAAATTTCACTAGTCTCCATGATCACCGAATATGCATTGCAAATGAGAATGAAAAATATTCTATATGACAACAATGCATGAAATAAAACTAATCTATATGATAACAATGCATGAAAGGAAATATGCAAACTAATCTATGAAGGAAATATGCAAGATTAATCTATTGAAAGGAAATATGCAAGATTAATCTATTGAAAGGAAATATGAATCTAAATTAACATGAATCTACTCTAAATGGATTGCCATGAATGCATGAGAGAAGAAGACAAGAAGAAGAGAATTTGCATGGTCCAAGCTCAAATGCTCAAACTCTCCTCCAAAATTGCATTATAGCATATTAGGGATATCAAGAACACATATCTAGACGCATTGTGTTGTAGTTCTTAGGAGGATATCAAGAATTACATTATAGATAGAATGTGGGAAATCAAGGAAAGGAGACACTGAAGAAAGCGCTAATGAATTGGAAAAGGGGTGACGGTGGTCAACCATCACCTTCCCCTCATAAGAACTAGAACCTACCTTATTTTTCTTCAAAGGGGAAAGAAAATGTCCTTCTGATATAGTTTTTTCAGGGGAATTATCCCTAGGGCCAACTTTCCCAAGAATAAGAATCGAGATAAAATTGATGAAAATATTTGTATTCATAGATATGTTTTTTTTAACAATAAAAGAAGGTTTTGAAGGGACTAGTTTTAGGCTACCTTTTCCTCTTTTTATCTTAAGGATAGAATTTTTTTTTTAGGGTTGGTGTGTATTGATATCTTTATTTTTTTTTTTTACTTTCTTTGTAATGTCCTAATCTTCTATGCCATATTTCATTAGAGTCTGCAATTTCATAAAGTAGGGCTAGATTTGGTTCAGTACATAACTCATAAAAATAACCTTGTCTATGACCTATGGTCTGAGCTTTCTTAATAATAGAGTTCTATGGCCATGAAAACACTTTACTATCCATGAAGGTTACCCTATATCCACTATCTTCAAGTGCAGATATGGAGACCAAGTTCCTTTTGATGCCTGGGACAAACAATACTCCAGTGAGTTGGATGGAGATGCCAGACTTAAATTTGATGGTGCAAGTTCCAACCCCTTTGACTGGATGTGCAGAGTCATCTCTGATTTTCACTTCCTCATCAGTTTCTTCTACCATAGAGTCTAGAAGTTCCCTGAACCCCATGATGTATCTTGAAGAACCATTATATATAACCTAGGTGTTGGATTTATTTGATACTTGATTTGAAAGTGCGGAGGAGAATACATATTTCTCAGATTCATGCTCCTTTTTGTACTTTCTTACTTTGGCATATGACGCTTGTTGCTTGGTTCTGTCAGGACATCTGACTACATAGTGCCCATACTAGTCGCATCTGAAACATTGAATGTGAGAAACATCTTTCTTGGATGAACCTTTCTCAAGGTAGCTTTTCCTCTTCTTAAATTATTTCTTCTTTCCTTTCTTGTGAGAATTTTCATTCAAGACATGAATATCTTCATCTATATTCTTCTGATTGAATCCTTTCTTTGTTTGTCTTGATTCCTCTTGAAGACAATCTGATCTTAGCCGGTCAAATTTTGGCAATTTAGACCTTGCACTAATGCCTAGAACAAATATCTCCTAGGAATTTGGTAGACCATCTCTAGGTCAATAAGTGTTAGCTCCTTACTTTCAATTTGGTATCCAAGTGTTAATAGTTGATCCCTTTGTGTAGATATTCTCATAAAGTATGTATTGATAGAATCTCTTTTGTTCATACTTATATGACTGATTTCTCTCTTTAGCATAGTTACAAGACTTGGACTCACCTCAGACTCAACAAGCTAGGTTCAGGCACAGACTTAGACTCGGCGTCCAGACTCGAAAATTTGAAAAACCCAAGAAATTCAAATATTTTTAAGGATTTAAAGCCTTTTCATGCATTTACAATCTTCCACTCCAAACTTTTTCAATATTTCCTTAAGATACTTGGTCTGAGATATAAAGATGTCATTCTTACTCTGATTAATTTGCAAACCAACAAAAAATTTCATCTCACCAATCATTGACATCTTGAATTCATTTTCCATTTGTTTAGCAAATTTCTTACTCATCTTATCATTGCCTCCAAAAATTATATCATCAACAAAAACTTCTATAATTAAGATTCCATCTTCTTTAGTTCTCAAATATAATTTATTGCCTGCATTACCTTTTCTGAAACCAAGACAAAGTAGATATTTTTCCAGTCTTGCATACCATGCTCTTGGTGCCTGTTTTAGTCCATACAGTGCCTTCTTCAATCTGCAAACCATGTTTTCATCATATATTAAAGGAAAACCATCAGGTTGCTCAATGTAGACTTCATCTTCTAGATCACCATTCAAGAATGTTGACTTCACATCCATCTGATAAACCTTATATTCTTTATGTGCATCATAAGAAAGAAATAGTCTCGCACCCTCCAATCTAGAAATAGGAGAAAATGTTTCTTCATAGTCTATACCTTCTTGTTGTGAATGGCCTTTATATACCAGTCTTGCCTTGTTTCTTACCACTGTTCCTTCCTCATCCATCTTATTTCTAAAAACTCATTTAGTACTAATCACATTTATGTTCTTAGGTCTTGGAACCAATTCCCAAGTATTGTTTCTCTTTATCTGTTCAATTTCTTCTTCCATAGCTTTAGTCCAGGATTAATCTCTACATGCTTCATCAGTAGTCTTAGGGTTCAAATTGAGAAATCAAACAGATCTCATCTCTAACTCTAGATCTAGTTATCATACCTTTACTTGCATTGCCAATAATTTGATCTTTAGAATGGTTCTTCTTAACATACCTTGGTGTCTTCAGTGTCTCAGTAGCTTCAGTCTATTCATCTTCAATCTCATTGTCAATCATCAAGTATTCTTCAGGTTTAGCAGTAGCCTCTTTCATTTTTGTAATTTGACCACAATCATACATCCTTTCCTGAATCTAAAAATTTTCATATATCCTCACATTGGCACTTTCAATCAATTTTCTCAATCTCAGATTGAAACATTTATATGTTTAACTCTTAGTGGAATAACCAAGAAAGATTCCTTCATCACTTCTAGCATCAAACTTTCCTATCTCATCATCTCTTATCTTTAGTGATTCTATTTTTGTCTTCCAGATTTGTAATTTTTCCTACTTTGTAAACTTATCTCCAATGTATAATGCTTCCAATCTTGACCAGATCTCATGTGTAGAATCCAAGTCCTTTACTTTAGTGAATTCTCCTTCTGAAAGTGCGTTGATCAAAGATTCCCTTGCACTGGTTGAAAGGGGTCGTGGGTGCTTCCTCAGGGTCCTAACATGTGAGAAGGTTTACTAAGACCCCTTAGGACTATCTTTGACCCCCAGGGACACATTGGAACACTCACATGTGTCTCAAGGGGTCCTACAACCTCTTTGGATAGACTTGACTAGTCCAATTTGTCTAAATGGGTCATGGGGACTTTCCATGACCCCTTCTGAAACATTGGAACACTCACGTGTGTCCTAATAGGTTGTACGACCCCTTGGGACACAATTGAGTGTCCCAATGTGTTCCTGAGGTTCAAAGAGGGACCTAAGGGCCCTAGTACACCTTATCACGCATTGGTACCACCAGGAATTCCCCATTACCCCTTTTAACACATTGGAACACTCAAGTGTGTCCTAAGAGGTTTTAGGACCCCTTGGGACATAATTGAGTGTTCCAATATATTTTTAAGGGTCAACAAGGGACCTGAGGGGTCCTAGAACACCTTATGATGTGTTACGAACCCCAAGAAGATCATATGACCCCTATTGACACATTGGAACACTCAAGTGTGTCCCAAGAGGTCGTAGGACTTGTTGGGACACAATTGAGTGTTCCAATGTGTTCCTAGGGTTAAAGAGGGACCTAAGGGGTCATAGTACACCTTATCACATGTTAGGAGCTCTGGGAAGTCCCCATGACCTTGTTTGACACATTGGAACACTCAAGTGTGTCCCAAGATGTTGTATGACCCTTTAAAACACAATTGAGAGTTCCAATGTATTCCCTAGGGTCAAAGGGGGACCTAAGGGGTCCTAGTACACCTTATCACATGTTAGGACCCCTAGGAAGTACCCATGACTCTTTTTGATACATTGGAACATTCAAGTGTGTCCCAAGAGGTCGTAGGACCCCTTGGGACACACATGAGTGTTCCAATGTCTTGAGACACACATGAGTATTCCAATGTGTTGAAAGGGGTCATGGGCACTTCCTAGGGGTCCTAACACTTGAGTGTTCCAATGTGTTTAAAGGGGTCATGGGGTCTTCCTAGGGGTCCTAACATGTGAGAAGGGGTACTAGGACCCCTTAGGACCCTCTTTGACCCTTGGGGACACATTGGAACACTCAACTATGTCCCAAGGGATCTTATGACCTCATGTGACACACTTGAGTGTTCCATTGTGTTGAAAGTGGTCATGGGGACTTCCTAAGGTTCCTAACACTTGATAAGGTTTACTATGACCCCTTAGGTCCCTCTTTGACCCTAGGGAACACATTGGAACACATAATTGTGTCCCAAGGGATCCTACAACCTCTTGGGACATATTTGAGTGTTCAAATGTTTCAAAAGGGTCATGGAGACTTCTTGGTGGTCCTAACATGTGATAAGGTGTACAAGGACCCCTTAGGTCCCTCTTTGACCCCCAGGAGCACATTGGAACACTTAATTATGTACCAATTTGTCCTACAACCTTTTGGGACACACTTGAGTGTTCCAATATTTTAAAAGGGGTCATAGGAACTCCCCATAACCCCTTTTGACACATTGGAACACTCAAGTGTGTCCCAAGAGATCGTAGGACCCCTTGGGACACACTTAAGGGTTCTAATGTGTCCCTAGGAGTCAAAGAGGGGCCTAAGGGGTCCTAGTACACCTTCTCACACATTAGGACCCCTACAAAGTCCCCATGACTCTTTTTGACATAGTGGAATACTCAAGTGTGTTCCAAGAGGTCATAGGACCCCTTGGGACATAGATGAGTGTTTCAATGTGTTCCTGGGGGTCAAAGAGGGTCTTGAGGGGTCGTAGTACACATTCTCATGCGTTAGGACCCTGAGGAAGACCCCATGACCCTTTTCGACACATTTGATCACTCAAGTGTGTCCCAAGAGGATGTAGGACCCATTGGGACACACATGAGTGTTATAATGTGTCCTCGGGGGTCAAAGAGAGTCCTAAGGGGTCCTAGTACACCTTCTCACATGTGAGGACCCTAAGGAAAATTTCATGACCCCTTTCGATATATTGGAACTCTCAAGTGTGTCCCAAGAGGTCGTAGGACCCCTTGGGACACACTTGAGTGTTATAATGTGTCCCTGAGGGTCACTAAGGTTCCTAAGGGGTCCTAGTACACCTTCTCACACGTTAGGACCCCTAGGAAGTCCCTTTTTGACCCTTGGGGACACATTGGAACACTCAAGTATGTTCCAAGGGGTTGTAGGACCCCTTGGGACACACTTGAGTATTCCAATGTGTCCTCGGGGGTCTAAGAGGGACCTAATGGGTCCTAGTACACCTTACGCATTATGGCACCTAGGAAGTCCCTCTTTGACCCTCGAGGACACATTGGAATACTCAAGTGTGTCCCAAGGATTTTTAAGACCCCTTGGGACACACTTGAGTGTTCCAATGTGTCCCTGAGGGTCAAAGAAGGTCCTAAGGGGTCCTAATACACCTCACACGTTAGGATCCCTAGGATGTCCACATGACCCCTTTCGACACATTTGAACACTCAAGTGTGTCGCAAGGGTTCGTACGACCCCTTCAGACACACTTAAGTGTTCTAATGTGTCCCGAGGGGTCAAAGAGGTACCTAAGGGGTCCTATTACACCTTTTCATGCGCTAGTAGCCCTAGGAAGTCCCCATGACCCCTTTCGACACATTTCAACACTCAAGTGTGTTCCAAGGGGTCGTACGACCCCTTGGGATACACTTGAGTGTTCTAATGTGTCCACATGGGTTACAGAGGGACTTAAGGGGTCCTAGTACACCTTCTCACGCGCTAGGACCCCTAAGAACCCTCTATGACCCCTTTGGAAACATTTTGGATGTCTTATAGTGGTGTAATTAATCTATATATTAATATATCCTATATAATATATATTATATAAACTATACTGTATTTTATTATATATAAAACAATATTTAATATATAATATATAATACATATCATATTAAATACATATTGTTTACTATGTGTGTGTGTGTGTGTGTGTGTGTGTGTGTGTGTGTGTGTGTGTGTGTGTGTGTGTGTGTGTGTGTGTGTGAAGATATTATGTGATATATTATGAAATACATATTATTATATAATATATAAAATAATATATGATATATATAATGTAATATTTAATATTAATATATAATATTTAATTTAAAATATATATTATATAATATTTAATATATAATAGATATTATATAGTATTTAATATATATAATACATAATCTAATATATAATATATCATGGGTCTATGCAGGATCATGGTATGCCAAAAACTGGCGATGTGAAAAAATTAGTTTTTCACTCATCCAAAAGCGCACCCAAAAGTTTGTTGACTTTTGAGTAGGCCTGGGTGTCAGTACACTTGGCCAAGCCAAAAGCCAAAGCTAAAGCATTATCAGATGTCCGATAATATCTAATGTCCGATAATATCAGATATCTGATATTCATCGTTAAATAATATATTGTTTCCCGTGGATGCGTTCAACATTTTCATTGTGAAAACGTTGAAGCAGCAAAGCCAAACCCCTAAAATCGCATATCAGATACCTATCTAATATCAAATTTTCTACAATACACAAGGTAAGTGAAATTTTGTAGTTTCACTCTTTTTTTTTGTTTTTGCATTGAAATTTTTTTTTTTTAAAACTAGGTTTTATATGATATTGTGTATTGTTTTTTAAAATTGATTATAAACTAGAGTTGAAATTTATATTGTTTATTCTATTTTTTTTTTAATCAGAAATGGATTCAGACCAATCTAAAAGCCCTCCCTCTCTATCTGTGAACAATCCAGAATCACCTCAAAACAATCCCCCGCCTTCAGAAGACCAACCGTTCTCAAACCCTCGACCAATACAGGATCTCATAGGAGATAATCTAAAACAGCTTAGAGGATATCAGAATGCATATGTGAATATCCCCACCTTTCATCCCATGTTTTCCACGCTAAACTCCATTATTGAGAGCATGGAGAAACTCACAGAACAACACAATGTTGCACTTCTTTGGCGTGAATCCATGTACACCCAATTTGATGATGGGCTTGACTAAAATGAAGTTATGGATCTAAACATAACAAAACATGACATATGTAACATTTTTGTTGATCCCAAAACCAGTTTAAAAGTGGACCCTAAAAAAACCAAGTTGTCAATTAAATGGTGTACAAATGATGCAATACGTGACAACTTTTGGGATCGCTGGTGGATGGTTTTTGATAGACCACCCCACGGTAATTTGGATGCCCCATTCTATTTCATTCAGAAAGTATATGCTGAATTTGTGCTTGGTCACAAAGTTAATTACTGGAGCATGAGACAGAACCAGGGCATGGGCTTAGGTGCTCCCCAGGATAGGCCAAGGGCATAGCGGGTGAAATCCCACACAAATTTCCCCCCTCCCAAGATTTCACCACCTCCCACTATACCACATCTTGACATTATTGTCGAGGCCGACTCATAGACTATTCAAGCTATTCACACCTTGAGTGATCTACTCATTAGGCAGAGTGTGGCATTGTTGCCTCCTCATACTAATGCTTTTGGCCCTTCCACATCCTCCACGAGCTCACATGTTTTTGTGCCTCGTATTTGCGTTATGTGCAAGAATATGTGCTTGGGTCCCCTGAATGATAGTGATGCATATAACTATGTGTTAGAGGTGGAAGATACTACACAACACACTACAGGCACTGAAGGACCCCATGGAGATGTACATCAGGGGCATATAGAGCCATGGACTCCTACTATTGTGGTAAGAGTAAACAATTAACTTGTTACATTGTTTTTAATTTTAAACGTTCATATTTTTAATAGAATTTTATTATAATGATTGCCCACTTATGTTTTTTATACATGTTTCATTTATGTCCAGTTGATGACAAAGGAGGAGATGGCACAAGTGGAGGGGTCCATGCTTTCGGCCATTTCATTTGGCCTTGACACTTCCACCGTACATACATTTTAATGTACTCATTGGTTTCCTTTTATTATAATATTGTATACATGCATTTTCAAATTTTTATGATCATCTTATTACATACTAATGCAGGTTTCACCAGTTTCCACTGGAGGGCAATGTGAGGGGGTTCAGGCGTCTGGTGTTGACAAGGGGAAGGTAATTAAGTATTTTTTATTGATTAAGCATACATGTATACTTGTCACTTGTGCGTACTCATTTTTAATAATATGTATTATTTGACAGAGGGTGGTGTCTGATGATGTCATGAGACTGGTTCACCATGATAGAGTCACCTGCATCTCAATTCACAGTGATAGCCCCACAGTACGTATATTTCTAAATTTATTTGTGTGTAGTTTACTATCAAGTATATATTTAATATGGTCAAGTCATGATTGTATGAAACTTATCTATTTGACTTTATAGGTCACCCCTAGTTTGAGGGAGGTACCACGCCAAGGGTTTGTATCAATGATGACCTAACCGACATTTCCTAAAGAAAGTTCAATAGAGGTAAGTTTTTATGTTAATTGAGTTATATTTAAAACATGTATTTGCTACCAACGATTTAACATTAAATAGTATAAGTCTTACATCAATCACATGTTCGCAAACATATATATAGGTCAGAGTTGACATTGGTGGCATTGTCCCTTCACAACTAAAGACATATATTAGGTCTCCTGACTGCATGAGGAGATCGAGAGGCAAGATACATGAGAGTTCAATTTTAAAAAAATATTTATTATTGTTGACTATGATTTTAAATTTTTATTTATTATTTGTAGAAACCATATAAATTAAGTAATCTAACTTGGTGTTTCACTTTTGTGTTTGAAT
>MU228233.1:1153718-1174962 GCA_018584345.1 Thuja plicata
AAATTGAAAAATTGAAAAAACTTGAATCATAAAATTTTGAAATCAAAATGTTGTATTTGGGCGGGAGATATCGGATATACAATTAGGCTTGGTAGTTGCTTTGGGTTTTGGCTTTCCAATGCCAAACATGGTTGGTCAAGCCAAATAACGTGTTCACCATATTTCCTCTGATCTACAAACTTAGACAATGTAGCTGACGACCTTTTTTTCACCCAAAATTGATGAAACAAAAAGGGTTTCTTAAAGACATAATCAGCGTTCCATCAATATAATTGTTGTCAGAATTCGAGTTCAGTAAGTAATTATTACTTATTTTCTAGTTGAGATATCTCTAAAGTCCTAATTGACATACTAATTGAAAAACAACCATAAATTTAAAACGGTTTAACCTTTTTGAAATCCGAAACATGCGTCACATTCTATGCTTCACCTACTATAAGAAAAAAAAAGTTTTCAATTTTGTAAAGTTTAGATTTAGTTAAGGTGGTTAGACATGAGAGTTTTTTTTATTTTGAATAATTTTTAGTAGAAAATTCATAATTAATTATTTATTTGGTACAAAATTACACAAAAATATGCGTCACATCCAGGCATGAGTCTACTACTTATATTTAGAATCTTCTGAAAATATATCATCATTTGATTGTGATTAAGGTGGTCAGACATACACGTACTTTTTATCTTTTTCCTAAAATTTTTGTACTACTGCATTGAAATCTAAATTATTGAACAATTAGATTAATTTTTTTTCAGACAAGGGCTAGTAGTTTAGAAACTACATTCAATTTCCTATAGATTATGTTCTTACAACTTTTTCACATAAGGTTGATAAGATGTTCAACTTTTTGCGTCAAGTTGACTAACCCTGATTTTCTGAATTTTCATTGCCACTTAAGGCCATAGCTTGGTATACCATGATCCTGCACATACCCTCATATGAAGGATGGAGAAATGGGAGGGAAAATTAGGAGGGAGAAAGTGTTAGGAATAACAGTCCACAAGACAACTGAGGGAGGGTAAATAAGTTGTGATATAGATTATTAAAATTTAAACTTTATAAACCAAATCTGCAAATGTAAATGCCAACACCATAACACAATATTGTTTGTTGAAGAAACCATGTTAAAGGTAAAACCCTGATGGGAATTAACACCCACAAATAATGTACTTAGAGTATAGTATCCATGTTAAAAGATTTATCCCTGTTAGGAGCTTGTTACAACATTACAGTACACAGTCCCTGTTAGGAGATAGACCCTGTTAGGAGTCAAAAGAAATAGTAGGCTCACTGCCAAGGCACACTACCCAAATAATGTTAAAGTCACCCTCAAGGATTCACAATACGAACAAGTGTATAAAGCTAATACACAATCCAGTGAACTGTCTGATAGCAAGTGTCTTTGCTTGGTCAATTCCAATGAAGTACTCTTCTCATAAACTATACTCTACATCCAGCAGCCAAACAAGCCTTGCAGCCTTTACTTCTTCTTCTTTTCAATCTCTATCCCATATTTTTAAAAGAAAATAATACTCATATATATCCTCTTACATTAATTCATTAGGTCGGCCAGTTAAGCTTTCCTAATACACAAATAATTAATTAGGTATGCCAATTAAGGCTTTCCAATATACAAATAATTATTTAACCCCTTGCTAAGATACACACGGTACCTATAACAAGTAAACATCATTTACAATCCATCAATTATGCTTCCAGATCCATAATCCACGCTCACATTTCATTTAACATGCTACATGTCTTAATTCGGCCACCAAATAGGTCTTCTTCATAATACACGCGACAGCTGACGTCACTTGTCATAAAACAACAATCAAACTCAACGCATTATTTCAATGTATGTTGGCTGTCATCCAGTAATCTCACATCATCTAAAATATCTTTGCCAGAAAGATATACCAAAAACACACAGACCTGCTCTGTCCAAAATCACAGTTATAGTCCATAAACCAGTCTTCACCAAATCAACTGTAACCTCCACAATATGCAACATAAAGACAAGTGACCTTAGGAATAAGGTTAAAACACATCCTTCTACATAACTCCAACTTTAATCATTCTTAATCATCCGTACAGTGTACGTACACATCTTCTAGTCAAGTAACCAGTTTGTTCTCTCCACAGAAATATATGTTGACATCAGTGACAGAACATGAATATCAACAGCATGATCAGTAACCAAAACTGATATCATCCAACAATTTCCCCCTTTGGCATTGATGGAAAAATATGGGAAAATCCATATGCATCAACCCAAAAGTACTCTCTCTCAATACAATCTTCTCAATATACTCAACACAAATCTCTCAAAAGAGTAGGGATTTTCACATAGATTCCTTTCCCCTTTGGCAACTATGGAAAAGGGTGCCATAACTCATCTGTATTCTTTTGTAAGGTGTAGATTTTTGAAATCCTCATGTCCATCAACTAGGTGCAAGATCACCCAAATATACTCCATAGTATTCTCCTGAGATCACTCCCCCTGAGGAGTAGATCCATACATCAAGTCCAGAGAATGATATAGCTCTGAGATCCACTGGACTGATGCATATTTGCATCATTTAATTACCACTGGGAGGGGCCATCACCCCAAGCATGCCTTTGAGATATTCAAAAGCATCTTTTGGAAAAGGTTTAGTAAATATATCTTCTATATGTTCCTTTGTGTTGATATACTCTAGTTTAATCTCTTTATCTACTATCTTCTCCCTCAAGAAATGATACTTAATATAAATATGTTTAGTTTTTTAATGCATTACAAGATTCTTTGACATATTCACTGTGCTAGTATTATCACAATGGATAACCACTGGTTCTTTAAAAGTTATTCCAATGTGTTTTAGCATTTGTTTCATCCAAACAACTTGTGTATAGTTTATTGCAGCAGCAACATATTCTGACTCGGCAGTAGATTGAGCAATACAATTTTTCTTCTTGCTTAGCCAAGAAACCAATCTTTTCCCAAGAAAAAATGCACCACCACTTTTACTCTTCCTATCATCCACATTACCTACCCAATCAGAATTAGTATAAACCTACAAAGAAAAATCTTCTAATTTTTCATACCATTATCCATATTCTATTGTCCCTTTCAAATATCTTAAAATTATTTTTACAGCAGCAAAATGTGCCTCTTTAGGATCTACCTGATATCTAGCCACAATTCCAACTCCATTGGTAATATCTAGTCTAGTGTGAGTTAGATATTGTAGACCTCCAATCATTGATCTATACTTAGTCTGTGAAACACTTTGAGTCTCATCACTATTAGTCAGTTTGTTTCTAGTCACCATAGGTGTCCCAATAGGTTTACAATCTTCCATTCCAAGATTTTTCAACATTTCCTTAAGATACTTGGTTTGAGATATAAAAATGCCACTCTTACTTTGATTAATTTTCAAACCAAGAAACAATTTCATCTCACCAATCATTGACATCTTGAATTCATTTTCCATTTCTTTAGCAAACTTCTTACTCATCTTATCATTACTTCCAAAAATGATATCATCAACAAAAACTTCTATAATTAAGATTCCATCTTCATCAGTTCTCAAATATAAATTACTGTCTACATTACGTTTTCTGAAACCAAGACGAAGTAGATATTTTTCCAGTCTTTCATACCATGCTCTTGGTGCCTATTTTAGTCCATACAATGCCTTCTTCAATCTTCAAACCATGTTTTCATCATCTATCAAAGGAAAACCATCAGGTTTCTCAATGTAGACTTCTTCTTCTAGATCACCATTCAAGAATGTTGCCTTCACATCCATCTAATAAACCTTAAAGTCTTTATATGCAGCATAAGTAAGAAATAGTCTCATTGCCTCCAATCTAGCAACAGGAGCAAATGTTTCTTCATAGTCTATGCCTTCTTTTTGTGAGTAGCCTTTACATACCAGTCTTTCCTTATTTCTTACCATTGTTCCTTTCTCATCCATCTTATTTATGAAAACCCATTTAGTACCAATCACATTTTTGTTCTTAGGTCTTGGAACCAATTCTCAGGTATTGTTTTTCTTTATCTGTTCAAGTTCGTCTTCGATAGATTTAGTCCAAGATTCATCTCTACATGCTTTATCTATAGTCTTAGGTTCAACTTGAGAAATCAAAGAGATCTCATCTCTAACTCTGGATCTAGTCATCATACCTTTACTTACATCACCAATAATTTGATCTTCAGGATGGTTCTTCTTAACATACCTTGGTGTCTTCAGTGTCTTAGTAGCTTCAGTATGTTCATCTTCAATCTCATTGTCAATCATCAAGGATTCTTCAAGTTCAGCAGTAACCTCTTTCATTTCTGTAATCTAACCACAATCATACATCCTTTCCTGAATCTGAAACTTTTCATCTATCCTCACATTGGCACTTTCAATCAACTTTCTCAATCTCAGATTGAAACATTTATATGCTTTACTCTTAGTGGAATAACCAAGAAAGATTCCTTCATCACTTCTAGCATCAAACTTGCCTATCTCATCATCTCTCATCTTTAGTGATTCCATTTTTGTCTTCCAATTTTGTAATTTTGCGTGCTTTGTAAACTTATCTCCAATGTATAATGCTTCTAATATTGACTAGATCTCATGTGCAGAATCCAAATCCTTTACTTCAGTGAATTCTCCTTCTGAAAGTGCGCTGATCAAAGATTCCCTTGCAACCATATTACATGAAAATAACTTATTCTGATCTTCAGTAGCCTTCTCTAATTCATCCTCAGTCGCTATATTTTCATTCTTCTTTGTGATAATCCAGTAATCAATTCCCAAACATAGCAAATGTGTTCTCATCTTGTTCTGCGAACTGTTAAAGTTTTTAGGATCAAACTTTGGACTATCCTTCCTATAGTAAGCCATCTTCAGGATCACCTCAAGCTATTAAAATTTCTCTCTAAGAACCCCAAGCTCTGATACAAATTGTAAGGAATAACAGTCCACAAGACAACTGAGTGGGGGGTTGAATTAGTTGTGATATATATTATTAAAATTTAAAGTTTATAAACCAAATCTACAAATGTAAATGATAACACAGTAAATGCCAACACCATAGCATAATATTTGTTTTCGAGGAAACCCTATTAAAGTTAAAACCCCAGTGGGAATTAACACCCATAAATAGTGTACTGAGAATATAGTATCCATGTTAAAAGATTTATCCCTGTTAGGAGCTTGTTACTACATTACAGTACACAGACCCTATTAGGAGTCAAAAGAAATAGTAGGCTCACTACCAAGGCATGCTTCCCAAAGAAGGTTAAATCCACCCTCAAGGATTCACAATCCAAACAAGTGTATAAAGCTAATACACAATCTAGTGAACTGTCTAATAGAAATTGTGTTTGCTTGGTCTGTTCCAATTAAGTACTCTTCTCATAAACTTTGCTCTACATCTAGCATCCAAAAAAGCCTCGCAGCTTTTACTTCTTCTTTTTTTCCCATCTTTTCAAAAGAAAAGATCACTCATATATATCTTCTTACATTAATTCATTAGGTCGGCCAGTTAATCTTTTCTAATACACAAATAATTAATTAGGTCAGCTAATTAAGGCTTTCCAATATACAAATAATTATTTAACCCCTTGCTAAGATACACACAATACCTATAACAAGTAAACATCATTTACAATCTATCAATTATCCTTCCAGATCCACAATCCATGCTTGCTCACATTTCATTTAACATGCTACATGTCTAAAGTCAGCCACCAAATAGGTCTTCTTCAGAATACACGCCACAGCTAACGTCACCAGTCATAAAACAACAATCGAACTCAACCCATTATTTCAACATATGTCAAATGTCATCCTGTAAGCTTGCATCATCTGAAACATCTTTTCTAAAAAGATATACCAGAAACACAGAGACCTACTCTGTCCAGAATCACAGTTACAGTCCATAAACCAGTCCACCAAATCAACTGTAACATCCAAAATATGCAAGATAAAGCCAAGCGACCTTTGGAATAAGGTCAACACACATCCTTCTGCATAAATCCAACTTTGATCATTCTGAATCATCCGTACATTGTCCGTACACTTCTTCCAGTCAAGTAACCTGTCTGTCCTCTCCACAGAAATATATGTTGATATCAGTGACAAAACATGAATATCAACAGCATGATCAGTAACCAAAATTGATATCATCCAACAGAAAGGGGAGGGAAAAAATTAAGAGGGAGAAAGAGACAAAAATTTTAAAAATAAAAATCTTGTCATCATTTTCGGGTACCTGAAAATATCTGGTACCCAATTTTTTTAGGCACCCAATTAGGCTCGATATTGCTTTGTACACTAAACCTACATGGTCAACTCTAAAAATGTCACAAAAATGTGTTTGTCCCCTATTTCTCTGAGTTCCAGACTTTGACCATATAGCTGACAACTTTTTTTCAGCCAAATTTGATTAAATGAAAAGGGTATCTTAAGGAGATTATCAGCTTTCTATCGATATAATTGTTGTCAAATTTTGAATTTGGTAAATAATTATTTGTCATTTTCTAATTGAGTTACCTCTAAAGTGTTGATTTATTTACTGATTGAAAGATAGCTATAACTTTCAAATGGTACAACATTTTTTAAATCTAAAAAATGTGTCACATTCTATGTTTTGCCTACTATAAGGGATTTTTTTTTTGAATTTTTTAAAGTTTTCAATGAGTTAACATGGTCAGACACGGGAGTTTTTTTATTTTGAAAAGGTTGTAGCAAAAAATTCATAATTAATTTTTTTTGGAATAAAATTACAAAAAAATATGCGTCACATCCGGGCATGAGTCTACTACTTATATATAAAATATTATAAAAAATATTATCATTTGATTATGATTAAGGTGGTCAGACATACACCTACTTCTTATTTTTTTCCTAAAATTGGTGTACTGTTGCATTGAAATCTATACTTTTCATCAATCATATTAAATTTGTTTCAGAAAAGGCATAGTAGTTTAGATACTACATTCAATTTCCTACAGATTATATTCTTACAACTTTTTGATATTAGGTTGATAGCTAGTTCAAATTTTCATGTCAAGTTGACTAACCCTGATTTGCTGATTTTTCATTGCCACTTAAGGGCATAGTTTGGCCCCTCATGATCTTGCACATACCCTATTCTATATTAAAAGAAAGAAAATTTACTTTTATAAACTATTGTATTTAGTTCTATAAATGACTTATAGTACTTTAGGACTACACCTACTCTATATTAAAAGAAAGAAAATGTACTTTTATAAACTATTGTATTTAGTTCTACAAATGACTTATAGTACTTTAGGACTACACCTACTCCTTGCAGGAGATACCTAAATAAAATTTGAAATTGTCACCTCTCTTTCACCAGCACAAGTTCACCACTAGAACAAAAAGAAGAGAGTATGATAAATAACAGACAATAGAGAATGTTGCTCCATTTTATTTATGCAATATAAATTACCTAAAAAGAACTCTTCAAATATGGTCCATGGTCCCGATTATGCCTGCACAATAAGCATTAGAACAACATAAATAAAAATAAAATGATTGATGATAACCCAAAATGGTTGATGATAACCCAAAATGGTAACCAACTGTAACATAAGAAAAATGGAAATAAGGTTTAGTGGTGTTGTTTTTAATTATGTTACATTTGAAACTGAGGGTTATTTGAAATGTGTGTGAAGAAGGTAGGATTGTCCTCTTAATCCAAAATATGTTAGAGGGAAGATCCAAATTGATTAACCCTAAAGAAAGGATCAATGCATAAATGAATCAACCTATTAAGGATACGGATAAAGAGAAAAACCCTAATTCATGTTTTATAGAAAGATTAATAACTTTGATTGAATTGAATAGGAGAAATGTACAAGCCTTGAATGTTGCAGATCTGAAGAATTCTATTTTCTGAAACCTGTGTTGAGTTTCTGGAAAATATGAGACCTGATCTAGTATAGAAACACAGAGACGGACAAAACCCAGAAATCTTTTTCTATTTTAAGACAGTTCCAATTTGTACCCTCAAGTCAATGTCACCATTGGCCAAAATTTTTGATTGCACCCTAGGGCAGAATCGACCTCAAAAGTCTCAGACTGAAATTCTGCTTTTGGATCTCAGAAGTTTGCTGAAAAGGGTATCCGAATCTCCATCCCAATCTATTTTACCAAACCTATACTTACAATAAAAATGGTTTTGTTTGTTGGGGGAGGGGTTTGCCTTAGTCAAACCCCGATTTAGGAATTAACCTTGAAATCAATAATTGAAATGAAGAATGCTAGCAAATAGTAGAAGTAAATCTAATAATGAATCTATGTTATTCAATAGATATGAAATTGTATTTTGAATGTAAACAAGTATGTAAATATGACAGCTTGGACTCAATTAGAAACCATAAACCTCCATGATTGTATGCTTGGAATCCACCTTGAGGAGAGAATGAAAGAGTCTTGAGGATGCACAAAGGATCTTGAAGAAAGATCACACCACCATGATGGATAGAGCTAGGGTTTGAATGATGAATCTTGAATGCTTGAACCAAATCCCTTCAAAGGCTTGAAAGCTTGAATCCTTGATCTTCAATGGAGAACTTGAATGCTTGAGAGGAAGAATTGAACACTTTGAAAGCTTGAGAACATCTAGAACAATGGATGCTTGAACCTTTTTCTTGATGACTTCTTGCTTCACATGGATTTCTTGATATCACTTAGTGCTTAGTTTTTGACTTAATGATAGTCGTTACTTAGAGAAAATGAGAGGAGAAAACTTCCTTTTATATGAAACTAGGGCACAATCTTCTAGAGAGGCCTACATAGGAGAATTATATTCCAATTATACCCACACCCCTAAAATAGGACCTATATTAAATTTAATTTAAAAATCGTTGCTTCAGAACCCAAAACAGCCAACGCAAAAGTGGGAAAATGAATTTTTGATGACCTCTGGCAGCCGACAGACTTCCAGGTTTGAAAGGGGGACCCAGGTCAAGGTCAAGTTTGACCTTGAACCAGGGAGTCAAGACCCCTAGAAAACATGCAATATGGGATGGAAGGTGCCCGAAGAGGCCCAATCGGGGTTCTAAACAGGTAGAGAAGTAGGAGAGGATGCAGAAATGAGAGGACAATATGATGGTGGTAAAAAACATCCCCTAAGGAGGGCTAAACATTTTTAACATGGAAGTGCTTCCATTTTAAGATGATACATTAAGCCCCCACTTTAGCGGAAGTATGAAAATCAAACATACTTGCGGTAAAGTTAGAAGAAAGACTCTGGTGGATCGCAATGAGGTATAACATTACTTAGTCAAGGACATGAGCCCCCAAACCAAGGATTCTAACTCAACATACATGCATAAAGATATGAAAGTAAAGATAAATTAATCATAGGAAACATACATAACTACATAAGCAAGACAAGAGCAATACTATAGATAACATAGCTTCATGATCTAATCCTACTAGCATGAAAGCGAAAGAGAGAAAATAGATAGTGATTACCTCGCCTAGTAAGATGCCCACCTTACCATGAATCACCAATGAGGGAGAGTGCAACAGGTTCACCCATAAACTATGGTTTGTAATTGTAATGCATCTTCTGACGGCTTTTGAAATATCCATGGATCCACATTCTTGTATCACTATGGAAATATAAAATGTGTCTTTTCAGGATTTAGAAACTTATGTGCATTACCTTCCAAGGATTTAGCATATTGTAAATTGAAAATGCATATCTCTTTAGGATTTAGCAACTTATACATGTGTTACCCTCCGAGGATTTAGCATGTTGTAAAATGTAAAATATAGTATAAGGGAGACCCTATATATGTCCCCCTCCTTATCATGACTACCCACTAGGTAGGATAAGGAAGAGAAAGAGGATACTTACTTCACAAAGTAAGGAGATGTCTAGTTTAACAACAATATAGACTATATCCTTAGCAAAGAGTATTGACCCTTATGTCTAAGAGCATAGATAATCGTGAAAAGGATATGTCACATATGGAAAAAAGGATCCTCAAAGGGGAAGAGATCTTATCATCAAGACCCCCACCGTAGGGGAGTGCTTAGGATAAAATGTCATCTTCTAAAGAAAAGAGGGACCAAAGATTCAATCATCAAGCCCCCTGCAATGAAGAGGAAGAGGAATCTCGAAATGAAGGAGTCAAAATCTAACCCAAAGCAAAGGTGAGAGTTTATCAAAAGCATAGTTTGCAACATAAAGAAGAGGTGATGACCTAGGACTATCACCTCTCATATAAGGGGGTATCCATAGTCAAAAACATAAATCTTTATAAGGAAATCATGTTATATGATAAACAAATGCTACTAAGCTAAGGAAAGTAGATCCTTAGATAGAGGAAGAAAGAAAAAAATACCTTTCCCCCCAGGGGTGAAAGCAAGGGATATATCAAATTATATCAAGAGATATTGTAGCAAAGAGATGTCTTTACAAAACAAATGTCCTCGAAAAGATATCATGAATGATTATAAGTGAAGAAAGTATGTATCATAATAGAAATTTTGTAAGGATAGAATCAATTAAACTCAAAACAAGATACATGCTAAGAGAAAAATGGATCCTAGGAGACTGGAAGGGAATACCTCTTTCCCCCCAGTTAAGAGACAAGAGGAAAAATATTATCTCACTTATAGAAGAGCGAGGGGAATACTACATGGGAATGAGATATAATTCCTAAAGCATCTCTTTCTCTAACATATAATTTAAAATGCACACAATCGGTAAGTAAATGTGTATTACTATAATGAAAAGGATATATGTATTTAGAGAGAGCATTTTTTGAAATAGGTTTAAAGATTTCTTTCTTAGAATTCATTAATTGGACATACACTTTCTTAGCCACATCTTGAGGAGTATCAAGGTGATCTAAGGAAGGTGTTGGAAGGACATGAAGAGGAGGATGAAGGTTAAGATCAAACACCCTGGTTGGAGGAGGTGGGAAACCTATACCATGCATATCTTGTTTAGGAGAAGAATGAATTGGGTTTTTGATGCCTTTTTCATTGATACCAAGTCCTAAACCCTTATAGCCTTGTTTACCCACCATAGTATATCCGGTACTGTACCTATCTTGCAAAGATTCTACAGGAAGAGATTGATTAGGATATTCATGATAAAATGTTGTGTATGGTGGAATGGTAGTATTAGAAGAGGTTTCTTTTTTTTCCCTTTAATATCATCATGACTCGGATAGGGAGGAGAAGGTAAATGAAAGAATTCTCAAACATCAGTATCATGAATCCTATCTTGAGCCCCATCATAAATGTGGGAAGAACTAGGGATTGAAGATGGAGAAATAGAAATAGGAATATTAGGAATTGGATTAGGATTGATAGGATTAGGATTAGGAGGATCAGGAACTAGATTAGGAATGATAGGATTAGGATTAGGAATATTAGTAGATGGGGTATCATCTACCCAATTCTTCACATAATCCAAAAGAATAATAAGTCCACTACACAAATCATTGATGAAAGTTTTGAAAGTAGGAAGACTAGTATTATTTAATCTCAAAATAGCATAAGCAAGGGAAACATGAAGATTGACAAACATGATGAAATGGATGATACTCTCATAAACATCAAAAGTACTATAAAGAGATGCTAAAAGAAGCATAATGAGAAAATCAACCATACCCCAAAGCATCTTAATGATCTTCATAGTGAAAATGCAAGAAATGTTTTTATATTTTTATGAGTATGTAGATTTTTTTGTATTTCAAAATGCAAGAGCATAAAAGAAAACTAATGTAGCATGCATGCAAGATCTAGTCTCTAGGAAAAAGAGGCAAAGCATCTAACACCAAAAAGAAAGAGTTGTCTATCGCGGGTTCACCAAAATGTATAAGAAAAATGGAAATAAGGTTTAGTGGTGTTGTTTTTAATTATGTTACATTTGAAATTGAGGGTTATTTGAAATGTGTGTGAAGAAGGTAGGATTGTCCTCTTAATCCCAAATATCTTAGAGGGAAGACCCAAATTGATTAACCCTAAAGAAAGGATCGATGCATAAATGAATCAACCTATTAAGGATATGGATAAAGAGAAAAACCATAATTCCTATTTTATAGAAAGATTAATAACTTTGATTGAATTGAATAGGAGAAATGTACTAACCTTAAATGTTATGGATCTGAATAATGTTATTTTCTAAAGCCTGTTTTGAGTTTATGGAAAATCTGAGACCGAATCTGGAATAGAAATGCAGAGAAAGACAAAACCCAGAAATATTTTTCTATTCTAAGACAGTTCTGATTTGCAACCTCAAGTTAATGTCACCATTGGCCAAAATTTTTGATTGTGCCCTAGGGTAGAATTGACCTAAAACATCTCAGACTAAAATTTTGCTTTCGGTTCCCAAAAGTTTGTTAAAAAGGGTATCTGAATCTCCGTCCCGATCTGTTGTTCCAAACTTGTACCTACAAGAAAAATGGTTTTGTTTGTTGGGGGAGGGGTTTGCCTTAGTCAAACCCCGATTTAGGAATTAACCTTGAAATCAATAATTGAAATGAAGAATGCTAGCAAGTAGTAGAAGTAAATATAATAATAAAGCTATGGTATTCAATAGATATGCAATTGTATTTTGAATGTAAACAAGTATGTAAATATGAAAGATTGGACTCAATTAGAAACCATAAACCTCCATGATTGTATGCTTGGAATCCACCTTGAGGAGAGAATGAAAGAGTCTTGAGGATGCACAAAGGATCTTGAAGGAAGATCACACTACCATGATGGATAGATCTAGGGTTTGAATGATGAATCTTGAATGCTTGAACCAAACCCCTTCAAAGGCTTGAAAGCTTGAATCCTTGATCTTCAATGGAGAACTTGAATGCTTGAGAAGAAGACTTGAACACTTTGAAAGCTTGAGAACATGTAGAACAATGGATGCTTGAACCTTTTGCTTGATGACTTCTTTCTTCACATGGCTTTCTTGATATCACTTAGTGCTTAGTTTTTGACTTAATGATGGTCGTTACTTAGAGAAAATGAGAGGAGAAAACTTCCTTTAATATGAAACTAGGGCACAATCTTCTAGAGAGGCCTACATAGGAGAATTAAATTCCAATTAGACCCAAACCCCTAGAAGAGGACCTATATAAAATATAATTTAAGAATCGTTGCTTTGGAACCCAAAATAGTCGACCTGGAAGCGGGAAAATGAATTTTTGATGACCTCTGGCAGCCGACAGACTTCCAAATTTGAAAGGGGGACCCAGGTCAAGGTCGATATCATCCTTGACCTAGGTCAAGGTCAAGGTCGGCCTTGACCTAGGTCAAGGTTGAGGTCAACCTTGACCCAGGGAGTCAAGACCCCTGGAAAACATGCCAGATGGGATGGAAGGTGCCTAGAGAGGTCCAATCAGGGTCCTAAATAGGCAGAGAAGCAGGAGAGGATGAAGAAATGAGGGGACAATATGATGGTGGTCAAAAACATCCCCTAAGGATGGCTAAATGTTCTTAACATGTAAGTGCTTCCATTTTAAGACAATACACCAACAATCATAAAATTCTATAATAGAAACAAAGACATTAAATAACAATTAAAAACTTGTTGAGTCATAAGATCAATGAAAATTGCTTTCCATATCCCTGAGGGCTAGCTACAACATCATGCATATTCAGCTGGCCTAATGAGAGAGGGATTCAAACATAGAGCTCTTAGAGCATTTTCTGCAACAGACATAACCAACACAACAAAATAGATTCTTATAAATATCATATGAGGAAATCATTGATCACAAAACCTATCTCCCATAAAATGGTTTACTTACTAATAATTAAATAAAGGTGATCCATTATAACATTCCCCTGAATGATGCAAAAAGTGCCTCCCACTTGTAAATGGTAATCAGACAACCCCTTATGAATTTTTTTAAAATAAAATCAAAGTCATTCCGAAACCAAATCATCAATAAATTTTCTCACAAGAGTAGGATTTGTCGTGATAAAGAGTCCAATCTCAGAGAGCAAGGGGGGTCCACAATAAGCAAACCAATATCATTCAAAGGGAGGGATGAATAGACTCAAAAATACCATAGGGTCAAAATAAGCTTCACAATCACCAGGATTCCTTAGCAAGCCTTATTTGGTTTTGCAGGGGATCTTTCATGGTATAACCCTTACAGTCTTAAAGGTTAAATGGCTGATAAAGGCCTACTGGCCATTTGGTTTTATAGGGGAGCTTTCATTTTCTAAGATGATTAATTGTTTAATATTATGGAGTCAAATCCCACAAAATATCAAACAACCTAGCCTATTTACTTTAAAATAGTCCAAACAGGGTTCATAATGAACAATCCAATTTCATTCACACAGACAAATTTAATCCATATATTTGGTAAGCACACAATCATCACAAGGATTTGCAAAGCCTGTCAATTGGTTTCACAAGGGGATCCTTGATTGTTCGCTTTACGGTCTTGATGAGAGTATATGATAAACCAACTAATGGCTTGGTTGGTTGTGGTAAACAAGCTCACAAGTAGGCTTGGTTATTAGTAGCCTATGCAGATCGTTAATTGTGCCCTCTACAATCTAGAGGAGTTATGTTCAAATATGAAGGAAATCACAATAAGTAAAGGTCTTAAATGGGGTCAAGTAATTGATTGAAACCTCTACAGCTCAATGGGTTCCTGCTTAGAGCTAAGGAAGCTCTGCAACTTTACAGGCCTTTTGCAACTCTGCAGGCCTTCAATGGGTCAAAGGGAATTCAAAGTATGAAAAAGTCATGGATGGTAAAGTTATTGATTGTACCCTCTATAGTTCACTGGGTTCCTACTCAAATCCAAGGTAATCCAAAATCTTATAGGACTTGGATGAGTTAAAAGGGAACTCTCATGCTCAGGGTTGAGGGAACTCAGTGCAGAAAGGCCTTCGATGGAGTCAAGTCTTTGATTGTACCCTTTACACTCCAAAGGGTTCTGCCCAAAGGGTAAGTCATCGATTGTATCCTCTGCAATTCAGAGAATTTTCTTAGAGGTGAAGGAACCCAATACATAAAGGTCTTGGATGGTTCAAGGATTTTGTACAAAAAATAGAAAAATCTTTCAGAAAACAACAATCTACCCTTGATACAAGAGCCAAACTAAATTTTTTTAAAAATAGAAGTTGATTCTTTAATTGTAAGCTCTCTAATTCAATGCAGTCTTGCACAGAGTTGAAGGAATCTAATATTATAATATACACAAGGAGATAAGAATGCTATTCATCCCTCAAATGAATCCTCTAGAACTAATCATTTATCCACAACTCAAGATCCATATAAATGGAAGATAAGCATAAATCATTAAGCACATCGAAGGAACAATGGGCAATACCATTCAAGTAGTAAACCGTTGAGTAGACAATGAGTGATAAATGGGAAAGATCATCCAAGAGATCCAAGTCGTCATTACTCATCAAAGAATACATCCTCATAGGTCCATGTTGAACTTTGACCCAACCAAGGTGTACACTCCTCATACTTCCTCTTGAAATATCACCAAGAGTAACCACCTCAATAATCTTCTCACTAATCACAAGAAGTCTTCGACCTCACCTAAGTCTCCTTGTATCCATGAGCACCTATAACCAATCAATCCATGCCAGATTCCAAATAAATGTAACAACATCAAAAATTAATCAAAGACAACCAAAAAAATTAATGTCAAAGCTTCAATTAGATGAATCAAGAACATAATCATTACATTGTGATCTAACCATCTCGTCATAAGAAGATCATGCTCTCAAAAGTACATGTATCATGTTAGAATACCAACTAGTATCAAGAGTACATTATTACATAACACCAAAACATCTTGTAAGAATCACCTATCAAAACCAACAAGTCATAAACTAATGCCTCAACCAAAGACTTCATGAGTCATCCATGTCTCTAAGATGTGAACATTTATAATGTCATGAAGATAACCATATCCTACCAGTGAACCTACAAATATGAAAGACCCTTCTACAATAACAAGATCTAAGAGTACCTCCAAAAATGTATAAATACTAAAGAAGATAATTCATCACATTTATGATGAATCCACATCACTGCCAACAACTCATACTAAACCACGATACCAATTCACACATTACTGCCAACAACTCATACTAAACCACAATACCAATTCACACATTGCATCATGATAACCATCTCCTATATGAAGATCATCCAAGTTTACACAAATGAAATATTTCTAAGATTAGACAGAAACAAATAAATGTATTTCCAACACATACAAGCAGTATCCTAAATTAGGATCTGGGTAAAACTAATTTTCGAATATGATCTAAGAAACATAATTTTTCAAAAACGCTCAAACTTACTGAAAAACTCAATTCAAAAATTAAAAGTTACAGTCATCAGAATAGACTTGTTTTTTCCCACATTAGATTAACCAATTTTCTAAAATGGAGCACAGCCATCTTATTTTAATGTTAAAATAAAACAAGATCATACAGATTGTAGAACGTAAAAGTAGTAGCGCAAACCTTGTTAGGTAAGGATGATGTAGATTGTTTTCTAACAATGCATAGTATTCTGATAAATCATTTATCTTCAAAAAATTATCTCAAACTAAGACTTGTAGAGTGGTAAAGCACTATAGAAGTGTCACTTTAAATGGCTTGGGAACGCCAATTTGTTTTGTGAGAGGCAGAGTACAATATGTGCATAACTATCCCAATTTTAGATAATTGAAGTGATTGTAAGGCCACATTTTTAAAGGTGTATATAACTCGAACGGGGATGGTTACAATTGAAACAGTAAACTGATGATGGTAATAATATGTTTCTCTCTATCTGTGACTGTAAATTCCAGAGGTAATCTTGATTAGTGATATTTCTAGAAGACAATCAAGGTTGGAATTAATATGTATAGCTACCATCTTAACTTATTTCTATATCTTCATTACTTGCAGTCATTGCGAGATCTCTAGATGCATTAGAGTCAGTTAAAAAATCTGATTGTTTTCAGGTCGCTGTCCAAATATTATTTGTGACTGAACACATAAATGTGTTGGCAGCAATTTCTAAGAAGTGGTGGAACAGCATAAAACAAAGACTAACAATTGAGGTATACATTCAATATGGATGACAAGGAAATCTTCATGCCTATTGGGAGACATGACAAGACACTCTTCATGAGTTTAAGACAAGTTCATTCACTGCTATTTCAAGTAATTAAAGTTGCTATTACCTAGGACATTAGCAGCTTCAGTCTGGCTAATGCTTGTCCACCAAGCACAACATATGCAAGCCATATGTGTTTCCAATCTTCACTATTTAGAAGGTCAATACATTAGCAGCTTCAGTCATTAACACGAAACCTAAGCATGAACATTTCCTCTGCCTAATTCTAGGGGTATGTTTTGTGTTCCTTTGGCAGCCAGATGATTGGCAAGCATTAATGGTCATTGTTCTTTCTTTGCAGATGATTAAACTACTGAGCAAGATAAAGATCCATGACAATTGACAAATAGCAAGTCTAAACAACAGTGCATATCCAGCTTTTAAGATAAACAGTTCAGTGGTATAATACAATATTTGTGTGTAACTTTGATCCAATGTTACTGTACAGACACTTTGAATATGAAGTCACCACATTTGGTAAGAATCTACTTCTGTCATTCACTGAGGGATCAAAAAGGATCATAGAATTTTGGGATATCTCAATTACTTATATGGTTCTTCCAAGACCCACAAATGATGCTTGAATTCAACAATCCACAACACCCAATATGATACAGGAAAGTAATGCAGGCAATCAAAGTTCCTGAGGACATGTTGCATGGGTGCAGCATGAATTACCAATCATATTCGGAAAAAAAAATATCTTCCCTGGCCATATATGGCTAAAACAATAGGTAACAGTGTCAGTAGGTTCTTGTCCATACAAACTTCTTTTTAACTCTGTATGTTGCTGCTGTTTGAATTGTTAATACACACTTGTTCAAAAAATTCATTTTTCAGGTCCAAGAAATTTCAAAAACAATGATCTATTCAAGTGAGACATGTTAATTAATGAAGATAGGAAATGTTTACAAGGATATTTGAGATGACAGAGATCCAGATCCAAAATTTTAAAAGATAGATGGAAAGGGAATGTTGTTGAAATAATGGTGACTAAATGCGAGGACCTATGGACAGATACTTTTACAGTAAGGATTGTACAAACAACTTTTAACATATCAGCATATGTAGGAGCCCATTTATAAAATTATAATATGAGCCCATTTATAAAATAATAATGTATCTTGTGAGACTTCCCTCTATCTGTTAAAAGAGATTAGAGCTCTGAGGGTAATATGTTGAATGAGATGAAGCATCCAAATCAATATACGTAATTGATGTGACAGGAAATGAGACCCAGGAAAGTATATATGACGTTTATTGTAACAGGTGATTGACTTCACTCATTCACTGACAAAATATTATCATCATAGTGTCTTGTATCAAGGTTTATAACTGGCTCTAGATGGGCATTTCACATCTTCTAATTGTGGGTTGTCTTAATCCTAGTATGAGGATTTACACCTTTTACAATTTCATTGGTCTTCGGCAAATTGGAGCATGACAAAGCTGTAAAACACTTGAAAACACATTGTATTCTCATTAAGCTTGTCACTTGAATTATAAATCCCACGTACAAAAATGTAGTTAGCGATTGAAAGTCTCCTACAATAACCAGGCCTAACAAAGCTTCAATCGATATATTGAAGGGATAGTTTAGACAGGTCTCTTCCCCTGTTGAAAGGAAAGTGGGTATTATGGAGGTTGAAGTTCTGTGGTGGGGGTGCTAAACCCATCCTTTGCACGTCGAAAGAAGGTGTCGCATTTGTGCAGGTCATATAAGAGCATTTTGATGACATTTAGAAGTGATTTTGATGAAATTTCAATCTAACTGTTCGTGTAACAGACTTGGGCAAAATTGCACAAATTGCTGGAAATCCTGCTGTTGTGATTTCAGAGTGTTAAACTGCTACAGATTTCAAGTAATTTAATAAATTATTAGAGTAAATATTTGACATAAACCTAAGTTCATTTGTGAGTGCCTAAAACAATAAAAATCAAATTTAACAGCACCCATTAAGTAATAAAATCAGAGCTCTTTACTGATAATTGACTGTACAAGTTTTACTGTGAGTTAGATTTTATTATATTTAGCATGAATAAAATGCATAAAACAATCATGAAACATAAAAATAGTATTTAGGGTATAGAGATCAAACATGAAATGTCTACCCAAGACAGTTATAATTCTTAGCAAATCTGTAGATCCATTATGTCTGAACAAATTTGTTATGCATGTAAATTCTATTAAAAAAAGTGGATTTTAAATGTAAGTCCATAATTTTATATTTAAGTTGCATCCCTAGATATTAAGTGCATATGCATTCAATGATTTTAAAAGGTCAAATGCCTTAAAGAGTTTAGAGACTTTAGTAAAAGAATCCTCTCACATGCGCACTACCTCAAATCTAACATGGTGAAACCTAGTATGTGAAAAATCTTAGACATTATCTATCCCTGCACATTTTAAATAGACAGACATCTCTGTATTCTTTAAAAAATCGGTGCATAGCAAATTGCATGCTACTTAGACGGATTAAGAGAATATGCAGTTTGCTCTACAACAGAACTGTAAAGAGTGGATTGGACTAAAGAAACGATTCACACAAATTACAGAGGAAACATAAAGGTGGAGATAAAGAGTATTTTTACTATTTGATATGTGAACATAACAGCACAAAACTGCAACCAAAGTTCTCAAAAGAAATGAAGACAACTAGAACTAACACTAGATTGAAATGTTGAGAAAAAAACAATTGATAGTGAAAAAATGTATTGGAAAGATTTGCTGCTTATGCATGTACAGAAAATATCAAATATCAAGAAAAAAAATATTTTCTAGTTATTAATTAGTAGCACATGCAGTTAGCTTATCATCCACAAAAGGATATAGAAGAATAAACAAAAAAATAAAGATCCTCTCAGCAAAAGAAAAATAAATAAAAGATAAGGATCCTCATGCAAACAGGGTGCATTAAAATCCTCCACCAAAATGAACATAAGTAAAACAAGGAAGTGCAGCATGGCACAAAACTGCAGTTGCATTGACAATATCGTTATGGGAGTCCATGACTACATAAAATCTTCCAAACTTGCTTCCAATGGCATAATTATTTAAACATTAAAAAAAGCAATGATAGTTTTTCAACATAATAATTGAAAATTACTGGAACGATATATCAGGCCTCGGGTCATAAAGATAAACATGATCACCAATAGTTGTGAATTTCTCTTTGAAGCAGCTCCATGATCCATTTTCTTTATTGAAGAAGGCTAGCTTTCCGCTATCTTTGCTTAGGAAGTAGATACAATTCTCTGTTGCCAGGAATATACTTGGGTGAGCAAATAAAAACTCCAAAACCTCATGAGGCATCTTCGTAATCGCCTTCCAAGATAGGTTTGAAGTTATACTTAGATTATTGCCATACTCCAACTCCCACAAACAAAATTCAAAATCCTGCGTTATGAGAACAAGTGTTGACAAACATACAACCAGGTGAGGCAGCAACCACTTAGAACACCGTTCGTATGTGGGTGAAGATAGAGATAAATGCACCATGTGGCATGTGCAATCTTCTTTAATGCTCAAAACTTTAACACTCCATGCATAGAAAACATTGAAGCTCCCCACAGTACAGAAGAATAAACCCTTAAAGAAAATTATATCCCCGATGATCCGTCCCGGCAGCTGCTGTACTATAACCCATGATTTCTTTGAAAAATCATAAACTTCTATGAAGGTCTCGTGCACTACTACTACTTGGTATTGCTCGCCCTTCCAAAGAATCTCTCCAACCTTTATTCCATTGTCTTTCGTGAGTATCAGCGGGGGAAGTTGAACAAAAGTTCCCCTTGTTGGATTGCATACTATTACTCTTTTCTCTTTAATAGTGCGCTCTCTCTCAAGAATTCGAATATCTGTTCCGGTCAGCGGATTGAACAAAAATAGTTCAGGCCATGAAGTGCCAAGTATGAGGAGTAATCCTCCAACCGATGCCAATACCACACGATCATGAGCGAAAGCCTTCACTTTTTTTGTTGACACATTTAAACGGTAACAATATCTTCGTTCTTTCACAATCAGGAGCCATGGATACTCTTTTAAATTTTCACTCCTCCAAGATAGGAATTTCTCACCAGATAGACATCTGTTCCAGTCCTTGCACACTGTACGGA
>MU228233.1:1193111-1206302 GCA_018584345.1 Thuja plicata
ATATATATTGTAACATTTAATATTAATATATATTATATAATATTTAATGTGAAATATATATTATGTAATATTTAATTTAAAATATATATTATATAATATTTAATATATATAATACATAATCTAATATATAATTTTTTATATATAATATATCATATGAAGGAGGGAGAAATGGGAGGGAAAATAAGGAGGGAGAAAGGGGAGGGAAAAAAATTAAGAGGGAGAGAGGGGAGGAAAATTTTAAAAATCAAAATTATGCCGTCATTTTTTAGTACCCAAAAATATCGGGTACCCAATTTTTTCGGGTACCCTATTAGGCTCAGTATTGCTTTGTACACCAAACCTACATGGTCAACTCTAAAAATGTCACAAAAATGTGTTTGTCCCTTGTTTCTCTAAGTTCCAAACTTTGACCATATAGCTGATGACTTTTTTTCACCCGAATTTGATGAAATGAAAAGGGTATCTTAAGGAGATTATCAGTTTTTATTGATATAATTGCTGTCAAATTTTGAATTTGGTAAGTAATTATTTCTTATTTTCTAATTGAGTTACCTCTAAAGTGCTGATTTATATATTGATTAAAAAACAACTATAACTTTCAAATGGTATAACATTTTTGAAATCCGAAAAAATGCGTCACATTCTATGCTTCGACTACTATAAGGGAATTTTTTTTTTTTGAATTTTATAAAGTTTTCAATGAGTTAAGGTGGTCAGATACGGGAGTTTTTTTTATTTTGGAAACGTTGTAGCAGAAAATTTATAATTAATTATTATTTCGAAATAAAATTACAAAAAATATGTGTCACATCTGGGTATGAGTCTACTACTTATATATAAAATCTTATAAAAAAATATTATCATTTGATTATTATTAAGGTGGTCAGACATACACCTACTTCTTATTTTTTTCCTGAAATATTTGTACTGTTGCATTTAAATCTATACTTTTCACCAATCTTATTAATTTTTTTTAGAAAAAGCCTAGTAGTATAGAAACTAAATTCAATTTCCTACAGATTCTATTCTTACAACTTTTTGATATTAGGTTAATAGCTAGTTCAAATTTTCACCTCAAGTTGACTAACCCTGATTTGCTAATTTTTCATTGTCACTTAAGGGCATAGTTTGGCACCTCATGATCTTGCACATACCCTACTCTATATTAAAAGAAAGAAAATGTACTTTTATAAACTATTGTATTTAGTTCTAAAAATGACTTATAGTACTTTAGGACTACACCTACTCTATAATAAAAGAAAGAAAATGTACTTTTATAAGCTATTGTATTTAGTTCTACAAATGACTTATAGTACTTTAGGACACCTACTCCTTACAAGACATACCTAAATAAGATTTGAACTTGTCACCTTTTTTCACCAGCACAAGTTCACCACAAGAACAAAAAGAAGAGAGTATGATAAATAAGAGACAATAGAGAATGTTGCTCCATTTTATATATGCAATATAGATTACCTCACAAGAACTCTTCAAATACGATCCATGGTCCCGATTCTTCCTGCACAATAAGCATTAGAAGAACATAAATACAAGTAAAATGATTGATGATAACCCAAAATGGTAACCAACAATCATAAAATTCTATAATAGAAACAAAGACATTAAATAACAATTAAAAACTTGTTGAGTCATAAGATCAATGACAATTTCTTTCCATATCCCTGAGGGCTAGTCGTAACATCATGTGTATTCAGCTGGCCTAATGAGAGAGGGATTCAAACGTATAGCTCTCAGAGCATTTGCTGCGACAGACATAACCGACACAACAAAATAAATTATTATAAATATCATATGAGGAAAGCATTGATCACAAAACACATCTCCCATAAAATGGTCCAGTTACTAATAATTAAATAAAGGTGATCCATTAGAACATTCCCCTGAATGCTGCAAAAAGTACCTCCCACTTGTAAATGGTAATCAGACAACCCCTGACGAATTTAAAAAAAATAAATCAAAGTCATTCGGAAACCAAATCATCATTAAATTTTCTCACAACAGTAGGATTTGTCATGATAAAGAGTCCAATCTCAGAGAGCAGGGGGGTCCACAATAAGAAAACCAATGTCGCTCAAAGGCAGGGATGAATAGACTCACAAATACTATAGGGTCATAATAAGCTTCACAATCACCAGGATTCCTTAGCAAGCCTTATTTGGTTTTGCAGGAGATCTTCCATGGTATAACCCTTACAGTCTTAAATCTTAAATGGATGATAAAGGCCTATTGGCCATTTGGTTTTACAGGGGATTTTTCATTTGCTAAGATGATTAATTATTTGTTATTATGGAGTCAAATCCTACAAAATATCAAACAACCTGGCCTATTTACTTTAAAATAGTCCAAACAAGGTTCATAATGAATAATCCAATTTCATTCACACAGACAAATTTAATCCATATATGGTAAGCACACAATCATCACAAGGATTTGCAAAGCCTATCAGTTGGTTTCACAAGGGGATCCTTGATGGTTCGCTTTACAGTCTTGATGAGAGTATATGATAAACCATGTAATGGCTTGGTCGGTTGTGGTTAACAAGCTTACATGTAGGCTTGGTTATTAGCAGCCCGTGGGGATCGTTAATTGTACCCTCTACAGTCTAGAGGAGTTATGTTCAAAGCTAAGGGAAATCACAATAAGTAAAGGTCTTAAATGGGATCAAGTAATTGATTGAAACCTCTACAGCTCAATGGGTTCCTGCTTAGAGCTAAGGAAGCTCTGCAAACTCTGCAGGCCTTCAATGGGTCAAAGGGAATTCAAAGTATGAAAAAGTCATGGGTGGTCAAGTTATTGATTGTACCCTCTATAGTTCAGTGGGTTCCTACTCAGGTCAAAGGTAATCTGAAATCCTATAGGCCTTGGATGAGTTTAAAGGGAACTCTCGTGCTCAGGGAACTCAGTGCAGAAAGGCCTTGGATGGATTCAAGTCTTTGATTGTACCCTTTACACTCCAAAGGGTTCTGCCCAAAGGGTAAGTCATCGATTGTATCCTCTCCAATTTAGAGAAGTTGCTTAGAGGTGAAGGAACCCAATACATAGAGGTCTTGGAGGTCTTGGATGGTTCAAGGATTCTGTTAAAGAAAAATAGAAAAATCTTTCAGAAAACAACAATCTACCCTTGATATAAGAGCCAAACTAAATTTAAAAAAAAAATAGAAGTTAATTCTTTGATTGTACGCTCTCTAATTCAATGCAGTCTTGCACAGAGTTGAAGGAATCTAATATTATAATATACACAAGGAGATAAGAATGCTATCCATCCCTCAAATGAATCCTCTAGATCTAATCATTTATCCACAACTCAAGATCCATATATATGGAAGATAAGCATAAATCATTAAGCAGATCGAAGGAACAATGGGCAATACCATTCAAGTAGTAAACCGTTGAGTAGACAATGAATAGCAATACCTAAATAATCTTGTCACTAATCACAAGAAGTCTTCGACCTCACCTAAGTCTCCTTGTATCCATGAGCACCTATAACCAATCAATCCATGCCAGATTCCAAATAAAATGTAACAACATAAAAAAATTAATCAAATACAACCAAAAAAAATTAATGTGAAAGCTTCAATTAGATGAATCAAGAACATAATCATTACATCGTGATCTAACAATCTCTTCATAAGAATATAATGCTCTCAAAAGTACATGTATCATGCTAGAATGCCAACTAGTATCAAGAGTACATTATTACATAAACTAAAACATCTTGTAAGAATCGCCTATCAAAACCAACAAGTCATAAACTAACGCCTCAACCAAAGACTTCATGAGTCATCCATGTCTCTAAGATGCGGACATTTATAATGTCGTGAAGATAACCATAGGGCTGCCAACAACTCATACTAAACCACGATACCAATTTACACATTACAGCCAACAACTCATACTAAACCACGATACCAATTTACACATTACAGCCAACAACTCATACTAAACCACGATACCAATTCACACATTGCATCATGATAACCATCTCCTATATGAAGATCATCCAAGTTTACACAAATGAAATATTTCTAAGATTAGACAGAAACAAATAAATGTATTGCCGACACATACAAGCAGTATCCTAAATTAGGATCTGGGTACAACTAATTTTCGAATATGATTTAAGAAACATAATTTTTCAAAAATGCTCAAACGTACTGAAAAACTCAATTCAAAATTTAAAAGTTACAGTCATCAGAATAGACTTGTTTTTCCACACATTAGATTAACCAATTTTCTAATATGGAGCACAACCATCTTATTTTAATGTTAAAATAAAACAAGATCATACAGACTGTAAAACGTAAAAATTATAGCGCAAACCTTGTTAGGTAAGGATGATGTAGATCGTTTTCTCACAATGCATAGTATTCTGATAAATCATTTATCTTCAAAAAAAATTATCTCAAACTAAGACTTGTAGAGTGGTAAAGCACTATAGAAGTGTCACTTTAAATGGCTTGGGAACGCCAATTTGTTTTGTGAGAGGCAGCGTACAATATGTGCATAACTATCCCAATTTTAGATAATTGAAGTGATTGTAAGGCCACATTTTTAAAGGTGTATATAACTAGAACCGGGATGGTTACAATTGAAACAGTAAATTGATGATGGTAATAATATGTTTCTCTATTTGTGACTGTAAATTCCTGAGGTAATCTTGATTAGTGATATTTCTAGAAGACAATCAAGGTTGGAATTAAAATGTATAGCAACCATCTTAACTTATTTCTATATCTCCATTACTTACAGTCATTGCGAGATCTCTAGATGCATTAGAGTCAATTAAAAAATCTGATTGTTTTCAGATCGTTGTCCAAATATTATTTGTGACTGAACACATAAATGTGTTGGCAGCAATTTTTAAGAAGTGGTGGAACAGCATAAAACGAAGACTACCAATTGAGGTATACATTCAATAGGGATGACAAGGGAATCTTCATGCCTATTGGGAGACATGACAAGGCACTCTTCATGAGTTTAAGACAAGTTCATTCACTGCTATTTCAAGTAATTAAAGTTGCTATTACCTCGGACATTAGCAGCTTCAGTCTGGCTAATGCTTGTCCACCAAGCCCAACATATGCAAGCCATATGTGTTTCCAATCTTCACTATTTAAAAGGTCAATACATCCTGCAACAGCAATTTATTGGTTTTTGCACGAAGCCTAAGCATGAACATTTCCTCTGCCTGATTCTAGAGGTATGTTTTGTGTTCCTTTGGCAGCCAGATGATTGGAAAGAATTAATGGTCATTGTTCTTTCTCTGCAGATGATTAATCTACTGAGCAAGATAAAGATCCATGACAAATAGCAAGTCTAAACAACAGTGCATGCCCAGCTTTTAAGATAAACAGTTCAGTGGTATAATACAATATTTGTGTTTCATAACTTGCTGAGAAGCTTATCTAACTTTGATCCAATGTTACTGTAGACACTTTGAATATGAAGTTACGACATTTGGTAAGATTCTACTTCTGTCATTCACTGAGGAATCAAAAAGGGTCATAGAAGTTTGGGATATCTCAATTACTTATATGGTTCTTCCAATGCCCACAAATGAAGCTTGAATTCAACAATCCACAACACCCAATATGATACAGGAAAATAATGCAGGCAATCAAAGTTCCCGAGGACATGTTGCATGGGTGCAGCATGAATTACCAATCATATTCAGAAAAAAATATCTTCCCTGGCCATATATGGCTAAAGCAATAGGTAACAGTGTCAGTAAGTTCTTGTCCATACAAACTTCTTGTAACTCTGTATGTTGCTGCTCTTTGAATTGTTAATACACACTTGTTCAAAAATTCCATTTTTCAGGCCCAAGAAATTTCAAAAATAATGATCTATTCAAGTGAGACATGTTAATTTATGAAGATAGGAAATGTTTACAAGGATATTTGAGATTACAGAGATCCAGATACAAAATTTTAAAAGATAGATGGAAAGGGAATGTTGTTGAAATAATGGTGACTAAATGCGACGACCTTTGGACAGATACTTCTACAAGTAAGGATTGTGCAAACAACTTTTAACATTTCAGCATATGTAGGAGCTCATCTATAAAATAATAATGTATCTTGTGAGACTTCCCTCTATCTGTTAAAAGAGATTAGAGCTCTGAGGGTAATATGTTGAATGAGATGAAGCATCCAAATCAATATACGTAATTGATGTGACAGCAAATGAGACCCAGGAAAGTATATATGATGTTTATTGTAACAGGTGATTGACTTCACTGACAAAATATTATCATCATAGTGTCTTGTATCAAGGTTTATAACTGGCTTTAGATGGGCATTACACATCTTCTAGTTGTGGGTTGTCTTAATCCTAGTATGAGGATTTACACCTTTTACAATTTCATTGGTCTTAGGCAAATTGGAGCATGACAAAGTTGTAAAACACTTGAAAACACATTGTGTTCTAATTGAGCTTGTCACTTGAATTGTAAATCCCACGTACAAAAATGTAGTTAGGGATTGAAAGACTCCTGCAATAACCAGGCCTAACAAACTTCAATCGATATATAGAAGGGATAGCTTAGACAGGTCACTTCCCCTGTTGAAAGGAAAGTGGGTATTATGGAGGTTGAAGTTGTGTGGTGGGGGTGCTAAACCCATCCTTTGCACGTCTAAAGAAGGTGTCGCATTTGTGCAGGTCATATAATAACATTTTGATGACATTTAGAAGTGATTTTGATGAAATTTCAATCTAACTGTTCGTGTAACAGACTTGGGCAAAATTGCACAAATTGCTGGAACTCCTACTGTTGTGATTTCAGAGTGGGTTAAACTGCTACAGATTTCAAGTAATTTAATAAATCATTAAAGTAAATATTTGACATAAACCTAAGTTCATTTGTGAGTGTCTAAAACAATAAAAATCAAATTTAACAGCACCCATTAAGTAATAAAATCAGAGATCTTTATTGATAATTGACTGTGCAAGTTTTACTGTGAGTTGGATTTTATTATATTTAGCTTGAATAAAATGCATAAAACAGTACATGAAACACAAAAATAGTATTTAGGGTATAGAGATTAAACATGAAATGTCTACCCAAGACAGTTATAATTCTTAGCACATCTGTAGATCCATTGTATCTGAACAAATTTGTTATGCATATAATTTCTATTAAAAAAAGTGGATTTTAAATGTAAGTCCATAATTTTCTATTTAAGTTGCATCCCTAGATATTGAGTGCATATGCATTCAATGATTTTAAAAGGTCAAATGCCTGGAAAGAGTCTAGAGACTTTGGAAAAAGACTCCTCTCACATGCGCACTACCTCAAATCTAAAATGGTGAAACCTAGTATGTGAAAAATCTTAGACATTATCTATCCCTGCACATTTTAAATAGACAGACATCTCTGTATTCTTTACAGAATCGGTGCATAGCAAATTGCATGCTACGTAGACGGATTAAGAAAATATGCAGTTTTCTCTACAACAGAACTGTAAAGACTGGATTGGACTAAAGAAACGATTCACACAAATTACAGAGGAAACATAAAGGTGGAGATAAAGATAGTATTTTTACTATTTGATATGTGAACATAACAGCACAAAACTGCAACCAAAGTTCTCAAAAGAAATGAAGACAACTAGAACTAACACTAGATTGAAATGTTGAGAAAAAAACAATTGATAGTGAAAAAATGTATTGGAAAGATTTGCTGCTTATGCATGTACAGAAAATATCAAATATCAAGAAAAAAAATATTTTCTAGTTATTAATTAGTAGCACATGCAGTTAGCTTATCATCCACAAAAGGATATAGAAGAATAAACAAAAAAATAAAGATCCTCTCAGCAAAAGAAAAATAAATAAAAGATAAGGATCCTCATGCAAACAGGGTGCATTAAAATCCTCCACCAAAATGAACATAAGTAAAACAAGGAAGTGCAGCATGGCACAAAACTGCAGTTGCATTGACAATATCGTTATGGGAGTCCATGACTACATAAAATCTTCCAAACTTGCTTCCAATGGCATAATTATTTAAACATTAAAAAAAGCAATGATAGTTTTTCAACATAATAATTGAAAATTACTGGAACGATATATCAGGCCTCGGGTCATAAAGATAAACATGATCACCAATAGTTGTGAATTTCTCTTTGAAGCAGCTCCATGATCCATTTTCTTTATTGAAGAAGGCTAGCTTTCCGCTATCTTTGCTTAGGAAGTAGATACAATTCTCTGTTGCCAGGAATATACTTGGGTGAGCAAATAAAAACTCCAAAACCTCATGAGGCATCTTCGTAATCGCCTTCCAAGATAGGTTTGAAGTTATACTTAGATTATTGCCATACTCCAACTCCCACAAACAAAATTCAAAATCCTGCGTTATGAGAACAAGTGTTGACAAACATACAACCAGGTGAGGCAGCAACCACTTAGAACACCGTTCGTATGTGGGTGAAGATAGAGATAAATGCACCATGTGGCATGTGCAATCTTCTTTAATGCTCAAAACTTTAACACTCCATGCATAGAAAACATTGAAGCTCCCCACAGTACAGAAGAATAAACCCTTAAAGAAAATTATATCCCCGATGATCCGTCCCGGCAGCTGCTGTACTATAACCCATGATTTCTTTGAAAAATCATAAACTTCTATGAAGGTCTCGTGCACTACTACTACTTGGTATTGCTCGCCCTTCCAAAGAATCTCTCCAACCTTTATTCCATTGTCTTTCGTGAGTATCAGCGGGGGAAGTTGAACAAAAGTTCCCCTTGTTGGATTGCATACTATTACTCTTTTCTCTTTAATAGTGCGCTCTCTCTCAAGAATTCGAATATCTGTTCCGGTCAGCGGATTGAACAAAAATAGTTCAGGCCATGAAGTGCCAAGTATGAGGAGTAATCCTCCAACCGATGCCAATACCACACGATCATGAGCGAAAGCCTTCACTTTTTTTGTTGACACATTTAAACGGTAACAATATCTTCGTTCTTTCACAATCAGGAGCCATGGATACTCTTTTAAATTTTCACTCCTCCAAGATAGGAATTTCTCACCAGATAGACATCTGTTCCAGTCCTTGCACACTGTACGGAACCTGGCAACTGATTCATATGGAAGCCACATCAATATATTCGGTATTATTCCATCCGGTAATTGAGACCATATAACCTCCATTGAAGAGCTCTGCTGGAAAAGAAACAAATTGCCATGGTAATATCAAGCCTGTGTTATACAATTGCTTTAATGACGAGCTTTTTTAACTTTCATTTTAGTAAATTACTGCTTTTAAGGGTTGTATAGGAGTGTTTGTTTCTAGATTTCCTGTGACTCTTCCATCAATGAAGTGTCAGTCTATTGTTAGTGGAGAAAAGAGGGATTTCAGGGTTGTATTAAAAATTATATTTTTTTTAGGATTTAATTTAGATTACTTTTATATAAAAATTTAAAACCATTTTTTATTTAATTTTATTAAATCTGTATAAAGAATAGTTAGATACTAAAGAGATATTTTATATTGTTTTATAAACGTTTAAATTATTTTATTAATTATTTTAATTGATTTAAGAATTATTTTATGTATATAAATTTTATTTTAAATTATTAATAATGTTTTATTTACAATAATATATGATAAATATTGTATGTAAGTATATTTATTTTTAGAAAATTTTATGTCAAAAGATGTCAAAAAAAAATGATTTCTGTTTTTTATATAGATTTTTCTAATAATATACTTAAAAAATTCTTTTTAAGATCTTTTTTCTTCAAATCAATTTGTTCAATACAAATTTTGAAAAGATACTTTTTGATGTGTTTTATATAGATTTTTTGATGAATAAAAAATTATATATAATTTAATAGTTGAGAGTTCTTGGGGAATTACATATAATTTATATATAAAAAATATATATAATTTTAAAATGTGTTTTATAACAAATTTTGACTTGTTATGGAAAAGGATAGAAATAAATGAAATGGCAATCTACATTATTTAATTTATAAAAAAAAAAAAAAAAAAAAATTATACTTGCTACATTAATAAATAAAAATTTGCTCTGTTTTAGTTTCCTTAATCTTTAATATAATTTTTTCTTCTGTTTATTTTGATAGTTTATAGACTAGTCTCATGCAGTAGGGATGAGAAATATGAGAATACACTATGATTGCACACAAATAAGGAATATATATTATTATGTATAAGGGGATAATATGTAGAAAGGCTTATAAATCAATTCATTTGAAATGCATTTTCAATCTCTTATTTAGCCACCACTCAAATTACCACACCTAATATAACATGAACTAACATATGTAACTAATCTCCAACATACAGTGTACTACCATGGTTTATGCTTATCCTATCTATACAAAAACATGTCTTCTAGCCTAATTCCATTTAAAAAAAAAAAAATTTGTATGGCCATAGTAAATGTGCAGTTCCATTGTTGTTGTCTAATTAAAATAATAAATTTGAACTGAACGTACACACATATTCCCATGTCATTATTTAGATGCAGATTGTCATTTGTTGCATGAAAGGAGGAAGATACTAATGTTGATGAATTGAAGAAGATAAAAAATTTAATTTAATTTATACATTCTTCAATAGAATAAGGTTGGAACAAGAATTATAATTTATTTGTTTTATTCTCAAACTTGTTGTAATTACAGCTTTACTTAATAATATATTTTTATTAAATTTAATATCATTTTAAAATATCATAATGATAAATGTAATTTTTTTCCATTTAATTTATTTTTTAATAAAATTAATTTACATTGCTATTAATTAATTCTCTTCAAATTAACCTAAGATTTTTTTTTGCCATATCTAGAACTAATATAAAACTAATGGTGATTGACCCACAATTATTAAAAAATATTTTAATGATGAATTGCTGAATCACTCCAAAACTGTCATATTTTTACATTGGCGATTTCTTCTAACAATATCTCATTTTAAATTTTAAAAAAAAAGTCTAATTTCATCTCCTTATTCACAATGCTATGTGTTGTAATGGAATCTTTATTAAATATCTAAAATAAATTGATATTTTATATTATTCTCCTATATTGACTTAAAGCTCTTTATATATTTTATGATTGAAAAACATACCATAATTATGCATTCAAAGATGCTTTTATTCAAGCAAGTAAATTTTAGCTATTTCAATGAAAAAGATTTTCAAACTCTGTACATGTAGAGTAGATTTATCTATGCATAAATTGTATTGTACTTTCTAAATTGATAACTTACAAATATTTTTGTATTAGCGGGATCCTTACACCTATCCTATACAAGTGCTAATAACTGAAATGATGGATCATAAGCATGAGCATCAACAATAGTTGTGAAGTTCTTCTTTCTAATATCATCCACTCCCCAGCATCTCCATCCTCCATTTTCCTTATTGAAGACGGCTAGCTTTCCATTACCTTCTCTTAGCATGCAGATATAATTCCCCATTGTCAAGAATCTGTGACTCCATGGATGACCGAATAAATACTTTGGCTTACCTGAATTCAGAAACTCCAACACCTCTGGAGGCATCTGTGCAATCAGCTTCCAGGATGGGTTTGAAGTTAGGTTTAAATTACTCTCAAACTCGGACTCCAACTCCCACAAACAGTACAATTGTTGTGAATCCCTTGTTATGAGAACCAGTGCTGACCCAAATACAACCAGATTGGGTTTCATCCACTGAGATGTCCTACTGGGTACGGGCAAACATATATGCAATACTTCACATGTGTAATCTTCTTTAATTCTTAAAACCATCACCTCCCAACTGTTAACGGTACACAAAAACAAGCCCTTAAAGAAAACCATATCCCCAAGAGTCCATGTGGGCAGTTGTTGCTGTACAATAACCCATCTTTGCTGTAGACAGTCATAAACCTCTATGCAACCGTAGCGCTGTGCAACTACTTGATATTGCTCGCCCTTCCACAGAATGTCTGCCATTATTATCCCATGCTCTCTGCTGAGTATGCGCTGGGGAAGTTCGAAAAATGTTTCCCTTGCTGGGTTGCATACCACAACTCTTTCCACTTCACGAAAATCCCCCCTCCGAGGAATATATATACCTTTACTGGTCAGCGGATTGTACAAAAGTAGTTCATTCCATGACCTGCCAGATAAGAAGACTAATCCTCCCACTGATGTCCATACTTGATCATTAACAGGAAAAGCCTTCGCTGTCATTGTTGACAAGTTTAAACGGTAGCAATCTGTTGGAGTATTGAGAATAAGCAGGAGCCATGGATCCTCCTTCCTCCATCTTAAGAATTTCTCATCAGATAGACGGCTCTTCCATTCCTTGCTCACTACACGGAGCCTGCCAATTGATTCAATCGGAACACGCTTCAAAATGCTCTCTATTACATCATCGTATAATTCAGACCATATATTTGAATCTGAATTCTCCATTGCAGAACTCTGACGGGAAACAATACTTTCAGCCATGGAAATATACCTCTGTGATGTGATTGCTTTAAACGCAAGTCATATAAATAGTATTAGTATGCCGAATGGGTGCGCCCACAAAGAGATAAGAAACTTTATTTAGTATTCTATATATAGCTCGTACAAGTGTATTAGTTTTAGAGATCGTGGGTTTATTTGAGTCGTCAAACTCGGAGTTTTCTTTACAGTGTTAAAAGCAGGAGGGTGCATGCAAACAATGATAAAGAAATATTATTAGTTCTACGCAGGGATTAATGTTTTCATCTCAATCAAATAGCTTTAATCCTGTTTTGATAAAAGTGCATGATTGGAAAAAAAAATAGACTTTAAGTTAAGGTTTGATTTTTTAATTAATATCATTGTTTAAGACATTATGATACGTAAAGACTAGTTTTCGTTTTTATAGGATTAGGAACTTTCCCTCAAAAGTTTTTATTTTATTTTTTTGAATTATGAACTTTTCCTCACTGCCACCATTTTGAGTAAAATCCAAACCATTCTTCCTCTTAAAAAATCTTAAAGACTCTTAAAAAATATCTTAAAATCTTATTGGGCAGTTTTATGAATTTTTAATAAAAAATAATTTATATTAAAAATAAATCTACCATGCAAACTATATTTTTAGCATTAGAATTGATTTTTTATATTTTTTTTTCTATGAACTACATTATTGATTTTTTAATCATTAAACTAGAGATGTAAAATATATATATATATATATATA
>MU228233.1:1207539-1224470 GCA_018584345.1 Thuja plicata
TATATATATATATATATATATATCACATATATATACAAATACAATATATTATTACTAATCAATATTAAAGTATTATATGTATTCTAAATGATCATACCACTGAAGTTACAAACATTAACACTCCCTTTTAGCTAGGGAGGGTGATCAAACAGAATGTGCAATGGTCTCCCTTGTCAATATTTATGACCCTCCCAATAGCTACACAAAACATCAACACTCCATCTTAACTAGAGAAGATAAAATCCATCAAAGTAATAAATCCATTAATTTTGAAAGAGAGAAGATATCACCTCACTGTGATATCAGGAGATATGGTATGTGCAGGAATATCAAGTCACATGATATTCACCATAGCCCGTAAATATCTATTATATGTGTAATGAAATTACGTCTCATGTGTTGGAATTATTGGAATGATGTACTGAGAGGGGAGGCGTGAATCAGTACCTCTAAAAAATTTCTTGTGGTTAGCCCATTAACCTTTGTGTCATCAGATTTGTATATTCCTATCTATCTATTCTTCTTCTTCGGCTAGGAGGAAGATTGGCGTACTACCATTTGTAGACCTTGAGATTGGATTGATTTGGAAGGTGAGGGTCGAGAAGATGAAGCATCTTGTTGTTTTTGTTCTAAGTCCACCGGTTGGTTTTGTGAGGACATCTCCTCATTGGCCTTGGGTGTATCAACAGATTTATCATCTTTTTGTTTCACGCTCTCATCCTGCTTGACTTATACACTCTTTTCTTTCTCTTCATCCTTCCTCAATGTTTCATCTTTTTTAGTATCATCTCCTTTGTCTTTTTCAGTAGACACTTCTTTCTGAGTGTCGGTTGCATCTTTCATTTCTATATCTATATCTTTTTGAGTATCAGATGCATCTTTAATTTCATCATTACCCATGTCCTTGGGTATATCATCATCTTTCTTAGATGATTTCTCCTAACTTGATTCAATATCAATAGCTTGTATCAAAATTTTCATATTAGTCGGTGTATTGACCTTTGCATTGCCTGTTAGAGTTTCCTGACTGTCGATAATACCCTGTGCAGTATTGATATCTTCATCTTTTTGCACTTCTTCTGCAGGATCTTTTCCTGTAATGTCATTAATGACATTGTCCAACCATGATTCATCATTGATATCATCAGTTATGTTACCTTTTATTATCAAATCTTCTTTGGTAACTTCTTCTTCATTACTCAAGTCAATATGAATTGGACTTTGTGCAATTTGGCTTTCCTTGCCTTGTACTTTGTCTGACCATACCTCATCTACTACGTCGGTATTTTGGTTTCCAGTTGCATCATCCTCTTCTTTTTCCAATTCCACATATGAGTCACCTTTTGCATCCTTAATGATGATGTTTTCCTTCTCCGGGATAGCTTCCTTAGTGGGATTTTTGAGTATCTTGCACCACTTCTTAATGCTATCTTGATCAAGATCAATTAGCTTCCCTTTGAGAAATTCATATGCTCTCATTTTTTGGTGAGAACTCCTTTTCATACTTCTTCATCATCTCAGTAATTTATTCCTTCTTTGAATCAGAAGGCATAAGAGTAACAAGTACTCTTTCTCTTATTTCCTTTCCCTGATGTAGTGCAAATGTCCATCTTGCTGACAATCTCTCTGATAGCTCTTTGGGAACGTCATATTCTGAGAATCGTAGGGGAACATAATGATGTTTGCACATTTTAGTAATTATTGCTTATTCAATCTTATTTTGATCCTCTGAACTAAATTTTAACCATTTCCTAATGTTAGGATCAAAAATAGATGGTGAATCTGAGATGTTCTTGCATATTTTATCAATTGTTGTAGGGACCAAAGGTTCTTTTTCCTTTTGTATTTCTACATCAGCTTCATCCATAACTGAGTCTTCTAGATCTTCTCGAGTTCTAGTCATCTTCCTCCTTTTGGTCTATTTTCTTTTGGAGGGGCTAGTTTTCTCTTATATATCCTCACTTTTCCTTTCTTTAATGGTGAGGGAGTTGATTCCTTTGCAATCTGGCTTCTTGTTATTGAAGCGGTTGTTGTTCTTTCTTTCTTGGGTGTAGGAGGAGGTGGATAATCTGACTATGTACCCTCTGAGTCATTCTTTTCTGCCTCTTCACCGATAGGTGACTATCCTTCGGTTTGTTCCTCCTTACCTTTGTTTCCTCTTCACCTTCTTCAAGAACTACAAACTTCTTGGTTAAGTTTTTAACCATCTTGTCCTTCTTGTTTACAATCTTCTTGACAACAAGATCTGTCTTGATCTTTTGTTTGGCTTCCTCATAGGTGCCAAATCTTGCTTCCTTGTTGTCAATTGGTTCGTTCAATAGTGCCTTGATGCACTCATTGGCTTGTGCTATTTTGATCTCATATTCTAAATGTGAAAGTCAGGACTTCCTAGGTACTACTGCTTGGATATAAGTAAAATCGGTATCTACCATAAAACATATGTCCTCTTTGTGTTCTTCTATCAAATTTTTAGGTATCCTAGTTCTTGCTTGCAGCATTTCCTTAATGATTTTGAAATACTCATTCATTATGTCATCAAAATATGTTCCTAATGACTCTATGTGCTCACATATTTGTATGGTTACAGGTCTTCTTGTATCCCATACTACTTTGCATATTGAAGGAAAGTATTCTTCAAAGTAAAATAATATGCACATAATGAGGGAACCAAACTTACAAGTGTTTTTTCTTGAAGATCTCATCGTGTTCATGTTCTCCTCAAGTTGATTCAACAGTATCTCTACAAGATCCATCTTCTTTCCTTGTTTGATGATCTTGTAAGTTGTGCTCATAGCAGTACTTGTTATGCTATTCATTCTGCTTGCCAGAAATATTTTGTATCCTACCACACATGCACCAAACTTGAGTTCTTTGTCGGCGATAGTGCTGACCTTGAGACCTCTCTTGTCTAGTTTTGTACCAGTTAGCTTTTCCACTTCCTTCAGGGATGGGTGCTTGTGAGCTTGTGGTTTGTCAGTTGTAGGATATCTAGTAACTACATGAATAACATCCTTTGTTATTCATTTTGGCTTATTAAGCCATAAAGTCTGGTTATGCATTCTGCTGAGAACTATTCGTATCCATTCTGTTTTGAAATCTCTGGGAAAGTGTAATGCATTTGTGAGTCCTTTCCCTTCCAGATGCTTGTGCTCTTCTTTCAGCTTGTTAGCTTCATCACACAGTGCCTTGTAGGCATTATCTAGGTCTAGATCTCCCAATTCTGATATCTTCTAATGTATATAGGACCTTACGTCCTCTACCAGTAAAACCCTAGGTGGGATTCTGGAGAATGCTCCAAAATCATCAGGTTGTGATGTGATTTATGGGTGCAGCTTGTATTTAGGTTCAACACAAGTGCCTCTACTGATAAGATTGATCATTTTCTTCTTTTCTACTCTCAACTTTTCAACTCTAGAAGTAGATGCCATCATTTTCAAAAATTTAGGGCTTTCCATAAATTAAACAGTGTGGTCGGTGAATGCAGTTACTTACTGAATCCTATGATTGTTCGTGAATCCTTTGAGTTGAGTAGGAATCTTGTTGAGGTCGCACTTCAATTTTCTCTTCAATCGCTTTGCTTAGCTCTACTTGGTTGCTCAAAAATCGCGGGTGCGAAATGAGTTCAGTCGTTGGACTTTTATAACTTTTGTGCCCTAGGTTGTCATTAATGCCCAACAACTCATCAGTATACAAAGATTGAGTTTGTCAGTTGAGGCATAAATAACATCTTTGATGTTGGCACAAAGTGTCAGAGTTGCTATCAGCTTTGGTGACTTCACCGATGATTGTCGGTAAAGTGGCAAAGACAACTTCTGTTAGCTCAAGGATCACCGATGTCCATCAATTTATACTTAGCGACTTGGCTTTTGTGTAATGACCGATACATTCTGGTAAGTAGTGTCAACTTTTCTATGTGTGTTCACTGATACAAATTTGTACCCAATAATCGATGGTTTGTTTTTCAATAATATTACAAGTGACAATATAGTGCATCTTTAATAATGTTGATTTGTCTATATGATCAATATGTAAATAGAACCGATGCATAATATAACTTGTCATAATGCAGTTCCATACTTACTTGTGCAATTTAGTTGGAAATGGTGATACCACCAGATCCAATGGATGGGGCGTCATCATTTGCATTGCTTGTTCCAGCACCTTCAGTGTTTGTGGCTTTTACCCACATCTTATTTCTCATCTTCTTGATGTCATCAATGGTGTTTCCATTGGGATAAGTGCTTGTTTCTGTCAGTCGGTTTTTGCAATATTTTATCACATGTCCAACCTTATGACAATGTAAACATGTCATACCTGGATTGAACCATCCTCTTGGTTTTCTAGTCCATTTTCTCATACAGTTGGCAGATATATGACCATACCTTCCACATGCTGTACAATTTACCCTTGTGTTATAGTGCCAAACATATGAGTTACCAATTCTTGTCAGTTTGTAGCCATTATCAGGTTCTTTTGTTGTCCATGCTTTCTTATTCTTTTTCCAGCATTCCTGATATGTATGTCCATTCATTTTGTAGGTAGGACAGTACTTGTCCATATAGGTTTCCTTCTTTGGATTTGTCACCTTGGATCTGCATTCATATGCCTTGTGTCCTTGCTTGTTACATTTATAACAATTACCATTGAAAGTAGATTGTGATTGAGGAATACCTTTCATTTTGTTTCTGCAAATGTTTGAGGTGTGGCATGGTTTTCCATAGTGATTGCATGACAACTTCTTGGTTCTTGGAGTTGTAAAAGCATTCCTTTGATCTGATTGATTAGATGATTCTCTATTGTCGGTGTACCCTATTCCGGTGTAGTTGTTGACTCTTCTTTGACCATCAAGGAAATCATCCATTCTTTTATTGCTATCTTCAGCTTTCTTGATCAATTCATTGTGTTGATTCTGAATTCCGACTTCATGCTTTAGTTTCTCATTCTCTTCTCTTAGCTCACTGATGATCTGCATTCTTTCAATGAGTTCAGTATTTAATCTATTTGCTTCTTGACTCGTAAGAATAATATGGTTGGTAATCTCATGGTGTTGATCAGTAAGTCTTTGAATCTCTTATTTTTTTTCTTGTAGCTTCTCTGTAATTTTCCTCCTATCATCAATAGCCAATGTTCTTTCTGATTCTGCTTTTATTGAATCATTCATGACATCAATCATTTTTACCATCTGAGTTTCTTGACCAATTTGCAACTTCTTGATTTTCTCTGTCAGATGTAGATTGACTTCTTGTAGATTTTTTATTTCTTCTACTGATGTGTCTGAAGCTTTGCTTGTTGATGATTCAGTTGTGTTGAAGTAATTTGGGATCTCCTCTTCTTGATAATCTTTTTCATTAAGCTTAGTTGTCATGATCTTTCTTTCATCAAGCAACTTTCTTATGCTTACTCTCGCCTCTTTATACTACTCATAGTAAATCTGAATTTGCAATTGCTCATTCTCAATAGTCTTGTCCAGTCTGTACTTTTCTATTGCGCTGATCTATTCTCTTAAGTCTTTAATCTTTTTCAAGAAAGAGGCTAAGCTCTAATACCAATTGTTGGAATTATTGGAATGATGTACTGAGAGGGGAGGGGTGAATCAGTACCTCTAAAACTTTTCTTGTGGTTGGCCCATTAACCTCTGTGTCATCAGATTTCTATATTCCTATCTATCTATTCATCTTTCTTTATGTATGTGAAATCATAATATAAGTTCTTTACATGTAAAACATTCAAGAAACATTCATGAAAAAAAATAACACATGACACATGATATGATATCGCAGAAAACTCCTGTTAGGAAGTAAAAACTGTGGTGGGGATGTCTACCCACAAACTTCACTATCTGCAGATAAGAAGGGAACCGGTAAAGGCTTACAATTGATCACTTTTGATGATCTACCTTGTTAAGAGTATTAGAGTGGAGACCTGTTAGGATCTACTTCGTTTGAAGCTTTGGCAACACTGTTAAGCGTGCACTCTGTTAAGAGATTTATCAAAGAAATATTAAGTCCACCTTCTACAAAAGGATTTATGTTGTGATACACTTGTTAGAATGCAACTACAATATAAATGTTGATCTGATAGTGATTGCAATCTCTAATTGCTGATAACAGATCCTGTATAGCTTACAATGTAAATTTAATCACCTTGAGTGATTGAATGATACCTTGTCTCTGCTTGTCGGTAGCCTGATCTGTGTTCTTGATAACTGATTTGATCTGTGTCTAAACTTTGCATGAATTCTCTGCTTCTACTTAGATTCTCTCCTTGGCTACAATCATTGATTCACTATTGATATTAATTACAATGATTGAACATCTATTTACACTAGTTCCTAGCTCTATTCTTGATTCACGATTTACAAGTTAACTCTAGATCCAAGGTTTACAACTTGACCTTGATCTTTAGTTAGTTATGTTTTAGATCCATTAGGATGCTTTAAAACATTTACAATATACTTGCTTGACCCTCAAGTAATGATTTAAAACAAATTAAAACTCTATAAATAGAATTACATTGCTTTATCTGACGTGTAAAGTCAGATCCACTTTTTACGGGTTCCGTAACTGACTATCAGTTCTGATGGTTGGGTTGCTCTGTCAGTCTATCAGTGTTCTACTCCGTCGGTGTTCATTTACTTGAACTGTTTGTCGGGTATTCCTTTTCTACTCTGTTGGTGATGTTCTCAAAACTGTATCATCGGTAATGCTTGTCATCGGTTTGACTCTTGTCAATGTTCATCAGGCAATTCTATACTTAGCATTTTTCACGATAGACATTGTCATCTCGTCGGGTATGCTTGATGTCCGTCGGTTATGCCTATACCGATGACCTTTATCATGTTTTTCCCTTTAAGTATACGAATGGAAAAACTTAATGTCATCATCATGATGTCTTCCATATGGATACTAAGTTTACGTAGAGATATGCCACTACATGACATTTCTCATATGGTCCAGTCAATGTGTAAGACTAAGTTCAGAAGGATACTAATATGATCCATATGGATACAAAGGAATTTTATAATTTGCGATATGAAGGATTACCTAACATGTGATACCAAGTTTTACGTATCACCTAACATGTGATATGAGGAATCACCTAACATATGATACCCAGTTTTACATATCACCTAACATGTGATATGAGGAATCACCTAACATGTGATACCTAGTTTTTACATATCACCTAACATGTGATATGAGGAATCACTTAACATGTGATACCCAATTTTACATATCACCTAACATGTGATATGAGGAATCACCTAACATGTGATACCTAGTTTTACATATCACCTAACATGTGATATGAGGAATCACCTAACATGTGATACCCAATTTTACATATCACCTAACATGTGATATGAGGAATCACCTTAGATCATGATACCTAATTTTCATATCACCTCATATCATGATATAAGGAGTCACCTCAGATCGTGATACCTAATTTTCATATCACCTCAAATCGTGATATGAGGAATCACCTTAGATCGTGATACCTAATTTTTATATCACCTCAGATCTTGATACCAGGATATATTAATAAGGAACATTACATTCCCTTACATATAACCCTATTATGGTATGTGCACTAACATATCAAAAATGTCACCATAACAAATCTCTATTACAAGATCGTTACCTTGTAACATCAAATACTAGTGTTCATTGTCTAAGAAGTTGTCACCTCTTAGAAATGTACATAGGATGAGTGGGCCCATAAAGTCATGGAGTCACACACATGACATCCACCTTGACTCATCTCAGGGAGTGGATCCACCATGGCTCATCCCAGAGGGTGGAAACAAGGTCTTTCACCTTAGACTTCTCTCTCAAAGAGAAGAATGCAATAACATACAAAATAATAGATCACAGATGTTGAAACTCCTTTTCATCTAAGGCTTCATTCTCCAACATACCAATTTTATCTCGAAAGTATACAACCATCTCTCTAGCAAGAGACTTGGTGAGAATATCATCCATCGGTTTTGTAGTGATAAGGTACCTTGAATAGCATACTTATGTACTATATCTCTTATATAGTTTGTATCACTCTTGGTGAACCCCAAGTCATCTAGGAATATCATGATGTAGGAGTTCACATAAAGGCATTTCAGCCATAGTCCTACCATAGTCCTTTGATTGTAAAAAACCATATCCACTATTGACTCCCTCTGAACCAATATGACCAAATTCCTTGGAGATCAGAATGAATCAGATCCTCTAGATGCTCCCTTTAAATTTTGAGGTCTTGCAAAAACCTCCTGACCTCCTCGTCCAAGGTTTCTTTTAGATGAACTATTTGACTCCCTCTGAATCTAATATCGACCTTCTGTGAGAAAGTTGTGTCTTTGTTCTTTAGTCTGCATTAAGCTCTTTTCTTGAATGCCCTTTGATCCAACAACTTATCCATCTATCTAGGAATATCATGACCTAGATATCAGCATAAAATCCTTCTAGCCAACATATATGGAACTATATCGTTTGAATTGCAATCCTTTGGCTTTTTATAGTTTCCTAGTCACTAGGGAAACCATCTCGATATAGCCTGCCATTCTAAATCAGAATGATTAAGATCCTTGAAAAATAACTTTGGGAGATCCTCTAGTAGCTCCCACTATTATGGAACCATGCATGGCCCCAATCATGAAAATATCTTGCTTCAAGAGACTCTCATCATCTAGTACATGATCAAAATTTTGATCACAACATTATTCATAAGAGTAGTTTTCCATACACAAATGCACTGTTTGATTCCATAGTAACATGAGTGAATGTAATAAACTCTGGATTGATCCCTAGGCTTGGAAATACCAAACATTCATGATAAAGTGACTTCCATCTAAAGCTCCTAGTACATGCATCAACCTTTCGACCTTTTTGTCCAAGGTTGCCTTAGATGAAATGTTAGACTCCCTCTAAATCTGAATTCTTCCTCTTTGAAGAAATGTCTTCAGTCACCAACTCAGTATCATGGAATCAATTATCAAGTTCTTCCTTCCTTCAATGCAACCTCTTATGCCTCTTGATTTGTATAAAATTTTTGGAAACTTAGACTCTCACTTCATGATGTCTTTTGATTCCTCAAATGGCTTTTGCATTCTCTGTAAATGCCCATTCTAGACTGGTCTAAAATTTTAGTTTGTTTGGCATTGGAATTTTATCAAACACTTGTCATACAATTCCATTGTGTATATATAAAGATTTATATAAATATTTTAGCACAATCATCCTTTTGCAAAGCACCACATCAAACACTTGGTTGTACTGCCCATTTATACTATCATATATACAGTAGTCTGAATTAAAGCATTCTTTGTTTACAAGTCACTCTGCTATGATGAAATTTATGGTTCCAGAGCCAAATTTAACTCCAGCCACCATGATTTGTTTCATAGCATAATAATCTTCAGCCCCATGACTTTTACTCCAATGGTACATAAAAGTTGACTTGCTTCATTTTCCTTCATAAGGATTAATGACGGTGCACAATAATCACCTCATACTACATCTTGGCTGTGTTAGCATGTTCACTATGATTTCTATCACTGATATGCTTATGTCATTTCCCGTGTTGTGGATGTTGGGTGTAATCTGTATAAAATTATGATTCAATGATTTTCCAGATTAACGATGCTGAGCCTACCGTTGATGCTGAGATTTATTTTGATAAATCAAATTACTTTCCTGGTCGATAACTTGTATTGCATAATGACCATAGCATTCAATAAGAACATGTTTTCATTAAATAATACAGAGTCGATATACAGACGGAAGATCGTTGTACACAGGAAGATATATAGATCCCAAATATTCGAAGATGATGAAGAACCATTAGTACTTGACATATTCATTACAGTAGTGTGATCACATTACAATCCCAATCGCAGGCTGGATCTTGTATTTGGATATCGATTTGGGTTTGCACATCACAATATGGATACTTATCGCTAGGAGGTCGATTACTAGTATTTCAGATTGTATCTTCATACTGATAAATCAATTGATTTCTTACTCATGGCTTCCATTTTGTGTCCAAACTCTTGTCTAACTCCATAAGATATAATAGGAAAACATTAAATATTATCAAATATTATCCTCAATTTATGGCTCATACTTTAGGAAAACATTCGGCGACTTATGAATAAGATGCTTAATTCATAAGCGTATATCCTGTGATTTCTATCTTAACTCCTTATCCGTCTCCAATACATGTCCATCTCTATTTGCAAAAGAGCAATCACTCTTATTCACAAAGTTTGAACTGCAGCCACCAAACTACTCACAACTCTGTTATGCAAATGTACGGCAAGATTGAGAATACCATATGTTCATCATCAAGTTATTTTCTCAAGCCTGACAGAAGCTGATGAAAAACACAAGCAAGACCGAGCGACATATCGTAGTCCTTTGTAACCAAGGTGAAGATGATTACTCAGCCTTCGATGACACCAAAGACATGCACTCAATAACTATAGACATCACCACAATTCTTCACCAGTTCGTAAAGACTTTTCTCTACATAATTACTAAGAAAGTCTTCACTGTAGCTCCCCGAAAGATATATCAAATATCGACTCAATGCCAACTCAATGATTCAAAATTTGCATTTTTCATAGTTTGGTTCACTTCATAGACGAAAGGTATCATGATTCATCGCACATGCTCCCAAACATAGTAATGGAAATGGTTCATGTTTTTACTTATGCCATGAACATGTCTACTACTTCTATACTTTCGTTGACAATGCTGAGATAATAAGGCTAACTTGTGATCTTATATGCCCAAGTCCTCTTCAGATTTCACGGCTTTATGTCAGAGTTCCATTCCATACAAACTACTCTATAGAAGAGATTCAGTTCTCCATAAATAGTTGCTTACTCTAGAAATGACGTGTCTAAAACACAAAACCCGAACTCTCAATCATGACTTCAAATAATGGATGCTCATGCGGCCAAGGTAATACTTGAACAGAGAGTATATAACATGTGGCACTAATATTGAACCTAATCGGCTCCACCAGAGGTGATGTCTGGGACCAAGAAGCCATCCATATTCAGAAAGAATCTTCCTTAGCAGAAGAATTTCCAGTTGGAGTGAAATCTACTACCACTGTTCTTAATTTATTTCCTTCACTAATATGAATGCCTCACGACAATGGCAAGTAGTTTCTGACAAATATAAAATAATATCGAGACGATGAACCAATAGCCACGCCCAGATTCATAGCTGCATATATTTGATTTTTTTTTTTAACATTTCCAGTCCAGCTCTGATACCATGTTGAATTTCTTAAGATCGTTGCAAATGTAATAGCACTCTTTAATTTTATGTGTTTTTCAAATGCAGCAATCTTTCTTTTATTTATATTGAGAAAGAGGCTAGGAGAGACATGTCCCTTCATGAGATATGTCTATTCATTATAATTGTTAATGTTTCATTAATCAATTATATATTAGAATAATATAAGTTTGTATAATATATATTTAATAATAATATATATATAATATCACATATATATATATACATACAAATACAATATATTATTATTAATCAATATTGAAGTATCATATGTATTCTAAATGATCATACGACTGAAGCTACAAACATTAACACATATGAAAGACATCAAATTTGTCATTTTGTACATATGAGCTTTCGAGCCTCTTTTAAGACTCCATTATGTACATATCCTCCCATCATGAAGTATGTGGTGGTGCCTTTTTCTAAGGCTTGTCTCCACTTCACATTTTTGCATACATAAATAATAGAAATTATAAAATTTTATATTTTAATTTAGATAATTTAATAATGTTTTAGTAAATATAACTTTTGATTTTTTAAGTTATTTTTAAAAAAATTTAAATAATTTTTAATAATTTACATTTGTTTTAATAACTTTTTAAGAAGATTTTTTAGTAATTATTTATGTATTAAGGGAGATTAATATTTTTATGTTTTTTATAGATTTTTTACAACATTGATAGATTGAATCTAAAGATAATTATGAAAAATATATATATAAAGTTATAATCATGAATATAAAAATAAATATTTGATGATTATTGATATAGATTTTCAAAAATCCTTATTTGAAAAAACTTTTTGAATTATCCCTTTCAACTTTTATCAACCCTTCTTTATAGATGTTTTAGTAAAAAATAAAATTCGTAGTCATATAAATAATTATGTAGAATGAATGACTACATCATATTTCATATTTTATAGTTACTTTTATAATGAAAAGCAAAAAATATATATTATAACCATTGAATAGAAGAGTATGATGTTTAAATGTAGTGTCCATTGAATTCAATTGTCAATTTAATAAAATTTAAGCATTAATGATTAGTTAGCTAATTAGTTAGCTATTGAAGCTGCTCTAGAAAATAAACATGCTTAGATCTATGTTGCTAACCACAAATCTATTCTCCATTTTTTTACAAAAGGCGGGGACTCTAGCTCCATCAGAGCTCTTGTTTAGAATTTTTTCTTAAATTAATTTAATAAATTTTATTTATAGAATAGTTATTTATTAAAGAATTATTTTATTATATTTTAAATTATTTAAAATTATATTATTCATTGTTTTAATTTATTTAGAAAAATAATTAAAGGTTTATAATCAATGATATTTTATTTATATAATATATAATTAATTTTTTAGTTTAAATTTTACAATTGTTTTTGAAATTAACAGCAGCCAAAACATGGGGGCTGACCCAATACAACAAGGCCTACCAATAGGTTAACAGGCCATAAACAACACATTGTCAACACCGACAAGAAAATAACAAAACAAAACAAAACACAAAGGCTTTTGCCCAAAAGGATTGGGCCAAACTCACACTACAAGAGAGGTGGGGCGAGAGTTATTTCTACGTTGTTAGACAACTATCTATACAATATTATCTTTAGGATCCCCCCACAAAAAATATCCCACCTGGGCAGCAAAGAGCACTGCGGTCAAATTGTAGTGGGGTTGTGCACCATTAGCAGAAACAAGAGGGAGAGTAGTGGCAAAGGAAGAGGGAGTGCATATGTCCCCATGGCCTGAGGACAAAGAAATTATTAAGAGGAACAGCAACAAGGGTTGCATTAGGGGCAAGATGTGGAGCATCCTCGAAAGTTTGGACACGGTCTGCAACAAGAGCTTCAACGGGAATGTCCGCAAGGGCATCAACTTTGTCAACAGACTGTGAATCCTCGAAGGAGGACTCAAAGAGGGAGTCAGCAACATGAATTGTCAAGTGACCATTATTTGCATCCTTCCACCAAGTAGCAACACCTTTGCGTCGCAGAAGGGCACAATCTGTGGTCATGTGACTAGTAGAAAAGCAATGACAGAAATGGAAAGGGAGGCCCTCATAATCAAGCGTCTGGGTCCATAGCCTATCCCCAACCATAAGCACCACTTCTATAGGAAGTGGTTGAGAAACATCCAAGTCAACCAAGATACGATCAAAAGTGGTATGACCCAAAGTCATCGTAGGAATATCTTTCATGAGGAATTGGCCAAGGGAGTTCCCAATAGCCTCAAAACAAGACATCTCCCAAAAATGGAGAGGGAGATTTGGGAGGCGAACCCGCACTAGATGCATATTGAGCGGTTCAGTGAGAGGGTTGAAAGAGGTTGTCTAGGGTTTGGAAAAAAGGGAATGATTTTCCAAAACCCACAACTTATTTAGGATCAGATCACGGTCTTCGGAAGAAGAAAAGGTTGCAATAAAGAATCCTTTAGCACAAGGGTAGAGCTCAATATCACCTGAGACAAGAGGTTTCCAGGATATGGAAATCCAACCGTGTAAATCTGGGAGAGAGGGCCAAATACCTGCAAACCTACCAGCCAGATCACGTTGTTGGTGGAACTCCACATTTTCCACCACTTCAGGGCCACACACAACCACAGGTGATGTCTTAGCACTAGCAATGGGACGATCTTTCACCTTAGAAGGGATGGAACCAGAAGATTTAGTAGCAAGAGAATAACTCTTCCCGCCAGCAGTAGTATTTTTATGTGGGGGACCCCTCCCCTGACAGCACCAAAGACACTAGCACCATTAGTACCCTAGGGAGCACCAGTAGAAGTACCAATCCCATCAACCTTAGGGTCAGTACCCAAATTAGAACCAGACACACCACAGGGGGCAAGACCAGAGGTGCCAAACGAAGAGGAAAAAGCTCTTGCAGGTGGCCCAATACAAGAACCTCCAACAATCAACAAAATCCCCAAAGCATTCAGACAGGGCATCAAAGCAACATCCATACCAGAACACGTGGGAGCAGACGAAGCCATTCCATCAAAATTAGCACATATCTCCTCGCCAGGGGACGCACATAGGCCAAAGACAATGGGACCCTCAACAGAAATAGAAGGTCCAGAGACCGTCGTAGGGGCAATGGACCTAAAGGCAACTGATGAACCAGGAGATGGCAGGTCGACAGCAAGAGCGGATCCCTCAACACCATCGTGTAGGGGAGAGGATCCAACCACGACTGCAGGCACAGAGGGATTTGAAATAACAAAGAGGTAAAAACTATCATTTCTCATCTCAAGAAAAGGTATTTAAACTATATATATCATATATATATATACACTAAATGTTTTACTAATATACTTATTTTACTAAAAAATTATTTACATACAAAATATTTTACTGGTATACTTATTTTTAGAAAATTCAAGTAATAGATGTCAACATATTTTTTGTATTAAATATAAGGAGATCACCAAAAAATATCAATTACATCGAAATGTACAGAGTAAGAGGCCAAGCCTCACAACAAGAGTTCTACGGAGATCAACTATCAAGTAGTCCTATACATAGAAACATAGCAAAAAAAGTAGTTCTACTGGCTAATGTAAAATGTTTTCATGGGTGTCAACCCAAGCAGTCCATCCCAACTTCCCTTCCATCCATACAATGCTCTTTCGCTCCTGGATCTAGGCAAGCATTAAAATCAGGTATTTCTTGGAGTTCTTGTTTTTCTTAACCTCTTAGTTAAGGTTAAGCTTCTTGAGCATCTTATCGAACATCTGCATGTCATCCATATTCTTTCTCCACTCATAACCATCCTTCATCTCAAAGACGAAGAAGGTGGCATAACCAGTTCTTAGGAACCTCTTGAGCTTCTCCTTATCAATCAGCATCATATTATGAACCTGCAAGAAGATTTTAAAATGTGTGATTTTTCAAAAAAACTCAGTAAGAACTCTGGGATTATTTTGATACCTTTCTTCGTTTCTACACTTCCATATCTGCCATAAAACATTAGATGAAATAATATTCTAGAATATATTAGTATCTTTTTTTATCCCATCAATATGCCCAGTAACAATATCAAGAATAGTAAAATCCATGGGGTAAGTGATACCAAACATTTGCCAAACTTCCTTGGCAAAGATACAATCAAAGAAAATGTGTCTACTAGTCTCAGGAAGCTTGCGTAATTTAAAATGTGTGAGTTTTCAAAAAAACTCAGTAAGAACTCTAGGGTTATTTTGATACCTTTCTTCGTTTCTACACTTCCATATCTGCCGTAAAACATTAGATGAAATAATATTCCAGAATAGATTAGTATCTTTTTTTATCCCATCAATATGCCCAGTAACAATATCAAGAATAGTAAAATCCATGGGGTAAGTGATACCAAACATTTTCCAAACTTCCTTCGCAAAGATACAATCAAAGAAAATGTGTCTACTAGTCTCAGGAAGCTTGCCTAATTTACAGTAATCAACAACAGCATTGGTCAAGGAGCAGCAGTAATTTAAAACATCTTTATATTTTATATACCAGTATATATATCCTTCAAATGTCTATATAAAATATAAATATCTTTAACAAGCGCATTTATAGACTTCTACATCTCTCAATGTATTTTATTTAGCTTTTTGAAGATAAAAAGATTATGTAAAAATTATATATAATTTAACAATTTAGAGTTGTCAACTCACAATTCAACTTTCATTAAAATAAAAATATGTCTCTCAAGAAGGATATACATATTAATAATTCTAACTCTAACTAAAAAACAAATTGTTTATATAAGGTTTTGGACATAATAATTATATTTTAATTATTTTAGTTAGGCTTCTTATTATAATAAAAAATAATTATATTTTAATTTTTTAAATATTTTATTAAATATTTATAATTTTAAAATATCAATTTAATTTTATATGAATTGCTTGAGATTTAATATAAATATTTAATAAGCAATTTGAAATTACTCTATTAAAAATTTATTAACTTTTTCTTATGGTTTATATAGTGTGAAATAAATATACTCTATTATTTATGTAAATAATTATCATAAAATCTTCACTATTATAATACTTATATGTATATAGTTACTTGTATACACACGTATGAGGTACTTGTAGTGCCTCACTGACCCTATCCTAAAAAAAAGAATTGAAGAAGTGAGCAGGATAAAGTAATTCGATTTATGATAAGGTAAGTACATTACTTTAATGCTTCAAAGAACCTAGTTAGCATATGATTATTTCCTTCTATGCCACTTTAAGTTCTTTAAAAATGTGAATGTTAATTCCAAATTTTATGATAACTTTCATAGTGTTAGTGATAATGAGAAATTTGGATAGAATTAAAGGTTGACAATAATTTTGACGTGATTACTTTAAAAACATTGCATTGTGAATTATTTACTTGGATATGTGATAATAAATTTTGACAATCAACCCTTAAGGTTTCAAAATAAATGTCAGCATCTCTGTTACTCAAACTTTGCGTAAGGATATCCAAACTATCACACATCATTTTATATAAGTTAATATTATATTAGTAAGTGTAGTACCCCTCCATAGTGTGCATGGAACTAATTAATACTACTATGAATACCTTGATACCATAGTCTAATTATGTAATAAATAAAAGGATGAACGACTATTAATTAATAGCGAGG
>MU228233.1:1235815-1250928 GCA_018584345.1 Thuja plicata
TCGATAAATCATTTAAATGACATATGCCAAGCACTAAAACATAAAGGCAGCGGTGTTAAAGGAAAAAGATAGACTTCATACTCGGGAGCTCAATTTCAGGAACCAGTTATGATAACTGAAAAATAGCACCGAGAGATAAGTAGAGCAAATATATGATAGGCAGAATGAAACTAAAAGGGTCTCCTTTTTCACCATCGATGTCAGAATTTGCCACCTGTCCAAGGATATGTATGTGCATTTTGACACAATCGATAGGCCTCAGTCATAAGTTTAATGTTTTAAAAAGCATTAAAGTCCGATGAGATGGGGGAGGAGTAAAGTGAAAAGGAATCGATTTTCATAACTGAAAAGGGGAAGTGTTCGAAAGGAGAATAAGTAAGGCTTGTGCAGAGAGAGAGGGGATCCAGTTTTTCGGATTTTGCTGGGAGACTTTGAGCTACAGCAGAAGAGGAGCTGTGAATGTAGGAGAGAAACTTCCTCACTGTAGACTTTGTGCTAAGGGGGAAGAATAGAATTTTATTCTGATTGTAATGCAGAGACAGAGGGATTTCATTTTTCAGATAATGATTAGTGTGCAGGAACATCAACATCTTGTTATTTTGTTGTGTTCAAAGAAGGAGAATAGTAGCATACTAAAACTTTGTGTTTAGATGCTCGTTTTCTGATTAATATTCATCTTTGAATGATATTGATTTCCTTTGAATATGTATCTGTCACATCTGATAAACAGCATGATTATCTTTAGACTTTGTGCTCCAGATTTTTGTGTATTTGGAAAGAATAGTCTGTCTTTCTCTCTTAGGTTCTTTCTGTTATGCAGCATTTAGGAGAGTGATCTCTGTAGTTTTTAGTGTTCATTTTCTTTTCAGTTAGTTAGTCTCTTCGCATCTATCTCGTGTTTACGGATAGGTGTTTGTAAACCTTTATTGCTTTCAGGTTAAAAGCATTACCGATTATAGTTTAGTTAATTCATTGTAAATCTTACACGGGGAGCTGTACCCGGTTAATTCAGAGGGCACTTACGTTCTTTATGGCGAAGTGACCCAACTGTTGTGTTGCAATTTGTCTTTCGACCTTGGGCGTTTAGGAGTCATTTTTGTGCAGGTGTTTTGGAAAGACAAATCTGTTAACCAACAAGTTGATAGCTAGTTCAAATTTTCACGTCAAGTTGACTAACCATGATTTTGTTGATTTTTCATTGCCACTTAAGGGCATAGTTTGGCCCCCCATGATCTTGCACATACCCATAACATATTTAAACATAGATAGATTAGTATAAATGGGTCAACTAATTTATACTTAATGAAATGTACCACCATTTCAAAATGATAATTCCCTATATTGATTGACAAATAGTTACATGGTAAAAAGATACATAGAGGGCAAGAATCTTGATAATAGTGATAAAAGAAACCTATGCTTACACCAATGTCAACCATCTTATCAACAACTTCTTTAGCAATTAGATCACCATTTGCACTAACAAGAGCCATGAACTCTAAAATTGTTACTCTTTTCTACACCTTTCTTGAAAAGCTTCCATGCCTTCTCCATCTTCACCTTTTTCTTGTCAAGATCCAAATCCAAAATTCCCAACATTATTCTTGACTTGCGAACCACCATAATATCCATAGCCATACAAAAATGCCTCATAGTAATCATTTCAAACTAATTTTCCAGCAACTTTGACACACCATAGCTGATAACCAAGGATTTGAACCACCAAATTAAAGAAACACTCATACACCTCCCCCATCGTGGACATGTTCATTTTCCCATAAGTTTATCCCAACAACTTTTCAAAAGTGCTACGTGGGTCTCCTCATCCCATAAGTTAAACAAATAGTTGATCTGCTCCTCTAGAGTCTCCCCAACACAAAGACAAGTGACACTCATTTTCATCGCCGCCCTTAGTACAATGACTAGGAAACACAAAGAGAACCTCCAAGCTTGATGCCAAAACTTCACAACAACATGAAGATATATAATTCCCGACTATCCAGGGCCACAGCGCAAGGCAAAGAAAATATCATTGTACCTCAATCCAATCTAGCAAATCATTTTCCAGTCAAAATCTCCAGCATCAATGTCTTCTCAAAACACAGCACCAAGAGTTTGATCACATCTCAAGGTGCCACAATAGTATATAGAACAAGTCAGTGGTAGTAGCCAATCCCAAGGACAATTTGATGATTGGAAAGATCATAGCAATTTTTTGAAAAGAGCCAAAATTGTTCACATGTTCTACTAACGACTTGAAGAAGTTGTAAATTAATTGATCATCCCATACTCGACCCAATTATTTTTCGTCATACACCAATCCCTAAAACCATCATACCATCGATGCCTTAAAGGATCAACCCCTAAGTAAACCATGTCTTATTGATTATAGTCGCCTTTTTCTTTCAAAATAACATTTCCCAATTTTGGCCAAAGTTGATACAAGCCCCATATAGACAGTAGATTCCTAATACACTCCTTTTGTTGATCACGATATTGAATACATGATCTACCTCTCTATAAATGTGTGAGATCGTCACATTCCCCAAATTCTCCATACTTTTTCAAATCTTATGCATCTGTATTTTTCAATTTCCAATTTTAAATAATTCTTAAAAAATACATTAATGCAAACTTGGGAGTTACCATCAATGTCTACATCTTGGATTTTTTCAAATTATTTTATTAAATATTTATAATTTTAAAATATTAACTTCCATATTTTACATAAATACAAAATTACCAATAACTATTTCTATGTATAAACATATTTCATATTGAACCATATATAAAATTTTAAATAAATCTATTTAATTTTATCTGAATTGTTTGAGATTTATTATAACTATTTACTTTATTAAAAATTATTATCATAAAATCCTCACTGCTATAATACTTATATGTATATATCTAATTATGTACACACAAATATGAGGTACTCTTGAATGGACTAAATGTATTTATGTATTTACATAGACATATCTAAAATGGATATTCTTATAAGTTAGTACCAGCAATGGTGGTCGTTATTAACCTATACCAAGCATTTATTGAATGACTCCTTGAACTTCAAACTTCACAATTTGGGGAGTTAAGTGGAATGAAAGGCTTTTGAAGTGAGGCATTTACTTACTTCAAGACTTAATTGAGGGTTATTTTGGTGGATTAGAAGAAGGGAGCAAGGGGAAACTTTTTTTATATTAAAGATAGTTTTTAAACAAAATATCAAAAAATAAATCTTATTCACTCGGGTGGTTTTTTTTCCTCAGAGTTGCAAAAAAGAAACTATACCAAAAGTAAAGATAATAATCATACTAAACTGAAGATATACTAAAGGACTATGCCATACTTTATTGAGAACACTGTATTCTATCTTGACATACCAAGACAAGACCAAAAAAATTCATATACCAAATCATCTCTTTTATTCAAAACAAGGGTTAGAATCGGGACTTTAATCAAAGAAAAATGGGAAAGAATCCAAGAATAATATAAACAATTCCCAAAATGATGAAATGATTAAAAAAATTTAGAAGAAAGAATTTCAAAAATGGTTGACCAATAGAGAAGGAAAGACCTCCAGAATTTCAAAAATGGTTGACCAATAGAGAAGGAAAGACCTCCAAATGGACGTTGCAATTTTGAAGGAGATCATTACACAAACCAATGCTCAATCAAGAGTCGGTGAAATGCATATTGGGTCAATTCGTACCTTCCCAATAAACATATTTAAACATAGATACACCCATATAAGTGGGTCAATTAAATTATTCTTACTGAAATGTACCACCATTTCAAATTGATGGGATTTTTCCCTTGATTTTAGGTGGTAAAAATAAAGAGTCCTCGGATTCCACATTTCAAGAAAAGTCCTTTAATCATAAAGAAGATGACATAGCTTTTGATGTGTTTGTATTTTCAATTCTAGTATTTTTTTAAGCTAAGTGTTCCAGAGCAAATAACTCCCTATATTGATTGAAAAATAGTTACCTACCTATATTGATTGAAAAATAGTTACATAGTAAAAAGATACATAGAGGGCAAGCGCCCTAATAATAGTGATAAAAGAAACCTATGCCTACACCAATGTCAACCATCTTATCAACAAATTCTTTAGCAATCAGATCACCATTTGCACCAACAAAAGCCAAGAACTCTTTAATATTGTTACTCCTTTCTACACGTTTCCTGAAAAGATTTTGTACCTTCTCCATCTTCATCTTTTTCTTGTCAGCATCCAAATCCAGAATTCCAAACATTATTCTTGTGTTGGGAACCACCACAATATCTATAGCCATGCAAATTGCCTCATAGTAATCCTTTCGAACCAATTTTCCAACAACTTTGACAGCCCACAATTGATAACCAAGGATCTGAACCACCAGATTGAGGAAACACTCATACACCTCCCCATCATGGACATGTCCATTTTCCCACAAGTCTATCCCAACAATTTTCCAAAAGTGCTAGGTGAGTCTCCTCATCCCTCGGGTTAAACAAATAGTTGATTTGCTCCTTTGGAGTCTCCTCAGCACAAAGACAAGCAACACCCATTTTTATCGTCATACTCAATACAACAACTAGGCAACACAAATAGAACCTCCAAGCTTGATGCCAAGCCTTCACAACAACATGAAGATATATAATTCCCAACAATCCTAGGCCACACAGCAAAGCAAAGAAAATACCATTGTACCTTAATCCAATCTAGTAAATTGTTTGCCAATCAAAATCTCCAGGATCAATGTCTTCTCAAAACACAACACCGGGAATCTGATCACATCTCAAGATGCCACAATAGTATATAGAACAAGCCAGTAGTAGCAACCAATCTCAAGGAAAAATTGATGGTTGGAACACAACAATTTTTTGAAAAGAGCCAAAATTATTTAGATGCCCTACTGACAACTTGAAGAAAGTAGCAGATTGACTGATCATCCCATACTCGGGCTAATTACCTTTCATCATCCATCAGTCCCCAGAACCATCATACCATCGATGGTTCAAAGGATCATCCCCCAAATAAACCACACCTCTTGTTGATTACAATTAGCTTTTTCTTTCTGGATAACATTTCCCAATTCTGCCCAAAGTTGATCTAGGCCCCATATAGACTTAATAGATACCTGATACACTCCTTTGTTGACCAAGAGATCGAAAGCCTGATTAGCCTCCCTGTAAATGTGTGAAATCATCACATTCCCCAATTCTCCATACTTTTCAAATCTCATAAATCCATATTTTCAATTTCCAATTTTGAATCTACAAATTGCATTAATAAAAACTTGGGAGTCGCCTTCAATATCTACATCTCGGATTCCTTTGGGTCACATATCCATAGTCCCCATGCTAGTGCTTCAAATCCAGCTTCATTATCCCAATGGACATTAATAACCGGTCCCAATACTTGGAAGCATAGGAGCAATTAAGCATGAAGTAATTAGTGTCCTCCAAGAAAAGTGGACACTTACTTGGTCCATGTAATCCAATAGTATGAAGTTGATCGCCGATCAACATCCTCCCATACAAAGTGATCCAAATAAAAGCCCTTGACTTAGGTAATACAAATTTCTGCCAGCACAACCAAGACAGACAGAATAATTTCGGGATTCAGCCCACACCATATTACTGTCTTCCCTGTCCATTACCATTATTTTTCTTGTTGGAAGTGTCCACAAATACCACCCTAGCCATCTCCGGCAAGTTGAGCATGTCCACAGAGAGCCAACCGCAGCTTTCACCAGCACCACCATTTAGCTTTTCTACATATTCCTCATGTGTACTAATGACATTATCCATCTATTTTGTTAACCCAAATAGATTTGTGATAACAACTTTATCATTCCATGAATTGAGCAAGAACTTGGCCCACCTTCCATTTCCTATTGTCCATGCCAAGTGATTAGTAATAATGTCTGTCGCCCTAAATGAATTTTCAAATAGTCGAGCCACCTAATGAATTAGCCATTGTCAGAATCCTAGAGGGATCATTATCATCTAAATATTTGTTTTATATGATCTGACACCGTAATTTCTCTGGCTTCTTTTAGATCTTCCAAGATAACTTTGCTGCAAGCATTGTGTTTTGCTTTGCCATCTTTAGAACACCAACACCTCCTTGATCTTTGGGAAGACAAGAAAGGTCCCAATTAATTAATGGACTCTGCCTCTCATCCATAGACCCTTCTCATAGAAACTTTTTCATACTGGAAACAACTTTACTTGTCATCTTCAAACAAGACATAAGATAAATTGGGAGGGCAGCAAAAATAGACTTAGTCATTAAGATTATGCTTGCCAATGTGAGCCATTTGTTCTTCCAAGCTACAACCTTGTTTCTTCCCAATGTGCAGGCCTACCAACTCTAGCTACCAAAGGAGCCCCCAAGTGTTTTGAAGGAAACTCCGAAATTAAGTAACCAAGATGATTCACAATCTCTCTCTGAATTGCTTTCTTTGTGTTAAAAATGAAAATTTCAGACTTCTCTCTATTGAGGATCTGAGCAGAAGAAGAGTATGTATGAAGTGTGTATGAAGTGTGTATTTGATTACTTATGCATCTTTCACTGTGGCCTCCCCGTGTAACATTATGTCATTTGCTGACTGGGCATGGGTAACATTTATCCCATCTGCAACTTTCACACCTTTCCAAAGATTTGTCTCTCAAATTCTTTAAAAAAATGCCCGATAGCTTCATCCATGATTATAAATAGAAAGGGGGAAATAGGATCTCCTTGATGCAACTCATTAGTAGCATCAAAGAAACCACAAATAGATCCATTCATAGGCTAGTTATGCATTATTTAATAATATTTATCCAAGAAGTCTTCAATACAGCCAACGAGAAATCCCAATGAACCCTATCATAGGATTTGCTAACATCAAATTTTATTAACATCTCTCATTTTTTCTAATGTGATGGTGTGAATAATTTCCGTAGCGATAATGATGCTATCAATTATTTCTCTTCTAGGAGTAAAACCATTTTTTTCCTCTGCTATAACCTTCCCCTACACTAACTTAAATCTGTTTGCCTAAGCCTTCGTCACTATTTTGTATATTGTGTTGCAGAAGGAGATTGGTCTGTAATCAACAAACGACTTGCAACTAGTTTTCTTTGGAATCAAAGCAATGGCAGTATTGTTCTGACGAATTTCTTCTTCTTCCTTATATCTTCAGCCACTTTCCATACATCAGACCCCAGAAAATCCCAGCAGATTTGATAAAATTTTGCCATGAAACTGTTTGGCCTGGGAGTCTTCTTAGGGTGCAGTTGGTATGTCACCTTTCTGATTTCTTCCAACGAAAACTTGCCAGTCAACATCCTATTATCGGCATCGCTTATGCATTCGAGAACACAACCCAATAACTCTTCATCCCATTCCCTACTTTGAGTTGGATGGCCTACCAAAATTGTTTTGAAATGCTTCACTACTTTGTCCTCTATACACTCTCTGCTGCACAAGCCACCAGTCGTTACTACTTTCTTAGTTCTGTTTTGGTCCTTGTGACTTCAAGGGGACAACGTGGAGATGGCCTGCCATCCCCAGGACACATCAACGATGTCTGAGACGTCCCCCAATTGTTCCGAAGATGGTCGGCCATACCTGTGCCATCAGCAGCAAAATGGCAATCTTGTTTTATGTATCTCATAACTAATTACCTTATTATCATGTTCTTTCATTTCATTGCTTAAGTTGTCGCAGGTGATAGACTAGGGCACCTCTATTGCTGTTCCGTTCACATCTATGAATAACTTGCTCAAGTTGAGCTGGTTTGTCTATAATTTAAACATTGCATGTTAAATGCAACAATATGCAGTCAAGGAACCGGCTACTTTGGTGTTAAGTTACAACTAAATAAAAATCTTTTCAAGATTTTGAGTATTGATGATTGCCTTCAATGATTGATGTTTAATCTTCAGTTCCAAGTTAAGTGAAAGATGGATTTTCTCGCAGATTAAAAAACTTGCACTGTGATAATTTTGGACTGTTTGATGACAATTATTTTTATCAAGATCAACTGATGTACCAATATTTATGTTCTATGTTATGGATAACTTATGCATCTGGATGGCTCCATGCTGAGTATTCATCTTATCGATCTTTAAGGTAAATACAAGCCATCATGTGTCAAAACAATCATCTAAAGAGGTTGAAGCAGCTTATAAAATCATGTGTATCCATGTTGTGCAATGCAGGATTGACTTACAGCTGCTTGTTGATAGTTAGAAATGACTAAGGCATATTCAATAACTTGCACAAAATGGCAGATTGTATTTCTTGCCCTATTGCCAGTATTGCTACATGTTTCAAAGAAACCTGGATTGCGCACTTAGTATTTTTTTTATTTTGTATCATGTGCACAGTGGCAATGAAGAACGGAAGAAATTAAATTTAGATATTAATCTGTTTGACTCTCATGTGAACTCTACCGTTGTGTTTTAAGGATTCTATAATGTACATGTCAATATGATGAATGTCTTATCAATGTTGTCAAATGAATATTTAAAATTTCCCTATATAATTAAAATTTTCCATAATTTTCTATAGCCCTCCCCACTTTGTTGTCCCCAGCCATCCCAAAAAATGGCCTCAAAAAAATCTGTCTCCAAGATGCATCCCCTGATCCCAACATCCCCCCGTCCTGAAAACTTGGTGGAACATAGAATTTTTTCATTATGGTGTGTACTCAAGTGGCTCAATTGGAACTTATCCCTAGAGGCCCTGAACTTGCACTTCTTCTCCCTGTTCATGATTTACTAATCACAACCTTGTCACTTTTGCTCACCGCATCTTCCAGGTTAACCTAATATTCTTGCTTTTATGGCAACGGGGTATTGTTTTTTGGGTTGTTTTGTGTTGTGATGTCCTTGTGAAAGTACATTCTGTTTCTCCAGATTAACATTTTTCAATAGCAAAGGGAAAGTCTACCAAACAAATACATGACCACTAATAGAAGATCAGAATTTTAACAATACTTAAACGCAGCATATTGGAACCATATCTAGTCATTTGGCACTAGGCCCTAGTTTGAAATGATTAACTATTTATAGTTAAACGCAGCATTCATAAAAATGTTGCAGCACAATAATCATCAAGTTCGATTGATTAACATTTGATACCAAACCCAACTGCCCTTTTCTGCCAATATCTACCAAATCCTCAGCAACAATTGTAAAAAAATAAATAATAACTGAACAACTTATGAGAACTGTTCACCACTATTGAGAAGCTGCTCATACTGAGCTCCAGGGATTTTCAAATATATAATATATATCCCATACCAACATACAAGATGGTGACTTCGCCATGAAATTATTTAGTATGAAATGAACTCAACACTTCTGTTGAAATGACAAGCTAGAAGTTCCTATATGTTCTAGACATAATGTTATCTCCACTTTTGATGTCAAAGACAACATCATCATGATGAGGTGGCTTTTGAACAAATTTGTGTGCAAGCAACTTTAGCAAAAGGGTTGAACAGTGTTTTTATATCACCACACATGAGATATACATATCTTGTGGACTATTACAACAATAGCAGTTTCAAATTCACAATCTTTATCTCCACTCAACACACAAACTAGCCAATAGCAGGAACTGGACACAATTGATTTCCATAGTTGCAAACTTATGGTTGAAAGTTCGACATTGATGGACATCTGATTTATCTGTTGTAACAACATTCTTTGAGCTTAAGCCAATATGTAGCCACTCAATTAGTTGCTAATTTAACATTGTGTATTAAAAGTTATATAGGGTACTGGAAATCGTGTGTTAAAAAATGTCCATGATAATAACCTTTGCCAAAATATGACTAGACCCAAATTTGAGCATTTTGAATAAGAAGAACAAATATTCCTGACAAACAAATAAATCAAGAACATTCTTGGGAATAGTTTCCTTATACCGTTATAAATATGGACTATTTTCCACAAACTTCACCAAGATAATAATACAAGAAAAAGTACATCTGATTTTTGGATAGAACTGTCTTTGGTCATCATCATCTTCTTGAAATAGCAGCAAGAGATAACCAACATACGTTACAAAAAAGTATGGAAGCCAACATGACATTTCCCTCAGAAAAAAGGAATTCCTTACTCTCAATCCTCATCCTCCTCCTCTGAACTACCTTCTTCAGTAGAGTAATCACTACTGTACTCATCTGCCATGTTGTCGGGATTGATATCAAGTTGCACAAATGGCACCTGAATAGCTTCCGCAATGGGCCTGGCAGGAGCGACTGGCTTTGGTGGCACCTGCATTTGCTCTTGTGGCTTTGGAAACACCACAGGATCTCCAGGCTTCCAACCAGGAGGTGGTGATGGAACTGGATCCCCCGGCTTCCATCCAGGTGGCATTGGTGGCATAGGTGGCAATTCAATGGGCATCCCCGGTCTCCATCCAGGTGGCATTGCTGGCACAGGCACACCAGATATGACCTCTGGCAACATAGGATTGTCAGTCATGGTCTCTGAAGGCGGCGGCTCCAAAATTGCAACAGGCAATGCCTCTGTGCTTGTTTCTTTTGGAATTCCAACATCAAGGTCTGCAAATTGATACAATAGGGAGGCTCTCATTTGCTCCTCCTGAGGAGCAGGAGGTATTGCACCCCTGAGTGGAGCCTGCCCAGAAGCAAATTCTGGAGGTGCAAATGTTGTGTAGCTTATTTGATGGGCATAGCTGATAATCTCAGACACTTTCAAATCACCAAGGCCCACAAGATCATCTACACTTGAGTCTAATTTTTTGGCTCGCTTTCCTTTCTTGTAGCTCCCATAATCTTCTAGGGTTTGATCCAAAACCTGTTGGGCATCTCTCAATTTTCTTGCAAAGGCACGCATTGCAGAATCCTTGGAGGCGATATCTTGGGAAATCCTCTGCTTTTCTTGCTCAATCTTTTGTATCTCATGTAGCTCCATAACAGCTTCTTCAAGCAGAACCTGGTGGGATTCAAGTATTGACAATATCTCCTTTGTAGTCGTGGCCTTGGCTGCTTCAGGAGGAATGCAGGATCCCTGCAGGAATGTGGGAATTGAACCCCTGTAAGCTGTCAACCACGATGCCTTGTTATCTGTACAAAAACAAGGTCAAAAAAACCATTAAATCTGTAAACTTATCAACATACTCTCATTTAAAACAATGGCAAAACAATCTAAAAAGTTAAACTTTGAAAACATTGCAATTCCTAGATTTGCAGAAACCCTAGAACTTTTTTGAAAAATCGAATCTCCATTTTTATTCAAAAAATAAAATGTATCCAGTTACTAAAAGCTTGAAACAGTGCATCTATCAGAAGCTGCAATCCCCAAACTTATCAAGAACCTAAAAATGAAACAATCATTTGATTCATTTCAAAACAAACTGCAATTTTAGAAACTAAAAATTTATCAAAACATCCAAGTCCATTGATATATCAAAATCTTCAAAAAAAATTAAACCCTTCAGAACAAATTGCAAACCATTCTGGACCTACAAGTTATCAAAACATTGTGTTTGCACATATCCATTAGAGCATCCAGTCTTGGTCTAGGCAGAATGGAACTGTTTCATTTAGGCATTGAAGTTCTTCCACTTGTTCATGGGTCAGATTATTAAAGCAGGTATGCATTACTAGTTTTCTTTAGTTTACTTCTGGAGATTCATTGGCCATGGAAGTTAGAAGAGAATCTACAGGCAATAATATAATTAATCAGCCTGACCCCATCAGACCCTGACATTTCTCCTATGAACGGCTTCAATCCTGATGGCCCTTTCATTGTGATGGACGTCAATCCTGAGACTTACTACACTCATGTGACATATTATAATTAACAAAATCTTTAAAAAACTATGTAAAATATGCCGAAAGATATTTGTTTTGAAGAGCACAATTTTTTTGAAACCTAAATGAACCTAAAGATAACCCTATATCGAATTGAAGCCTAACCCTAGTTGAAAAACTAATAAATTGTAAAGCCTTTGCAACAAACTCATTTTGTGTATATCTTGCATGCTGTTTCATTTACCTCCAGCAATGCTTGAAGCTCAAAAATATGCAGTATGCACATTGCATCTGTTGCATTGAAGACCGATTTACATCCATAGTAATGAACGGCACAAATGAAGCTCTCAACACAAGTTGTACACCCATTAGTTTAAATCATGATGATTTTCTGTAAAAGAAACCGAGAGAGATCATTATGCAGACTACTACTTTGTTTATTCATTATTCCATGAAATTTAAATTATGTCATATCATAGATCTCAAGGATATAATGCTGTAACCCTTAATTCCAGAGGGATAAACTGGTTGCCAACCTAGGAGTGCAGCTGTCTCTAGTGCATTTTTAGAAGTTTCTGCTAGCAACCCATTGTTTATGCATTTCTGAAACAGGGTTTTCTTTTGTTCCCTGCAAATTAGACTGTTCACCAATGTGTAGAATCCTTCATTCTCACCTTTGCATTTGCATCTCTAGATCTCAATTCAGTGTCCAAAATAAAATAACAAGCTGGCTGCTAATGGCAATTGAAATCATTCCACCTTTAATGGCATTCACACATTGTGGAAAGGCTACAACCTCAAATAATTTCATGGCTCACCCTTCTATGTCTTTCGTGTTTTCCTAGCTCTTTGGTTTCAATTTCATAGTGTTTGTGATTATATGTTTTTATGTGCTTGAGAGTTTCTAAAGCCACTTTTCAACAAATCCACTTTGCGTATATCCTGCAATCATTGCATTCCATGAGGTGACATCTCTCTAAGTCACTACATCAAACAGTTCATTCTCGATGTCTAGAATTCCACATTTCACATACATGTCTACCAGTCCAGTTGCAACTACATCTGAAAAAAATTATTTCGGTGTTATCATTTGATGGAGGCCCATACCCTATTCCAAAACTAGCATACAAGCACAGGGTGCAAGGATGTTGACGAAGGTTGTGGAGTTCGGATTTGCACCCACCTATTGCATTTTCTTGAAAGTTTTTAAAGCCCTTTTAAATACACTTTGTGAAAATTCTGCAATACTTGTAGTCCATGAGATCACAGTTATTTGATGATTCCAACAAACAATGAATGTGCCTTGTCGATACTTCCACATATTGCATACATCTACAGAGCATTTCCAGCTATTATTTCTGATAAAAATCATCCCTTTCATTAAGCTTTGATGGATCTCCATATCCATGTTTGAAAGTTCTAAAGCCTTTTCAACAATTCCAATTTGAGCATATAGTACAACATTGTCATCCATGACAGCACATTTCTTTAAGGCATTCCGTCGAACAGTTTATGTGCCATGTCTATGCTTCTACACTTTGCATACATGTCTATAAAAGCTTGAGAGAGGTAATAGTTGTTGGCTAATGGTGATGTCAGAATTAATTTTGGTAATCTTATCAGACAATTTCACTCTTATAATGCATTTTAGTATTTTACCTTTTTAAAACCAAGCCCATGAAAATTGATGAAACCCTCTTTTATCTAACCATTATAACAGAGGGTTGTAATCTAAGAATACAAAGAATACATTATAATAATAGTAAGCTGCAGTTGGTAGTCACCTTAATTACAGACTACTGACTATAACAAGGAAAAAACAACCCAAAGCATACAATCAATTTCAAAGTGTTTGTAATTATGTGACAGTTGTTTTAGAGAACTTTGATTGACATAACCATGGTAGTTTGTTGCAGTGCACAGAATCTTTGAAAGAAAAACCCAGCAAGAAGTGTCTTGTCATTGCGGATGTTACTATGGACCACTCTAAAAATAACGTGTTTTGCTATCTTAAGACATCCACCAGGCCAAGCAATCTACAAATCGTAAACAATGAAGGCATGAACCATTGAGCACTGCGACAAGATAGAGTTAAAAGCATTCTGTGATGATATACAAAAATGATGTTAAAATTAGAGGCATGGACACATTAAACAACAAGCCTCGTTATAATGCAGTAATTGATGTATGCCTTGGTTATTCATTAAAAATGGTGTGAAGAAAGGTGATTTGCAATTGAATAACAACACCAGGCTAGAAATAAAAACTAAGTTACCGATGCTCTCCCCCCCACCCCGGATGTGGAAGCGGATGCGTACGGAGGCGGAGGCAGAGCCGGATGCGTGGTGGATGCAGGCAGGAAGATCATCCTGGGCCTGTGGATACCCTCTGGACGCGTTTTAACGCATCCAGAGGACATCCACAGGCCCAGGCTTAGCTTCCTGCCAGCATCCCATGCGCATCCGGGTAGGAAAACTTTTGATGCTGAATTGCAAATGCTACTGTCTTTGTCTTTGGCTGAGTAGATATATCGTACGCTGGTTAGGAAGTGTTTTGAATGCTAATTGGATGTTATCTTGATTGCTGACTGGATTTATAATTCTGACCGAATTGCTTCTCTGAGATATAGCCCATGATCTAATTTTGGTATGCGTCTGACTTGTGGCGTTTTTGATGATTCCCCTACTCAAATCTCTTGTACGTAGATGAAACTTGTATACTGAAGATGGTGCTTGTTCAGATCTCCCTACTTGTATCTGTGCAGGAGGCAGCGTCTTTCCTTCAATGGTCGGGATGTTTGGAATTTGTTTACTTAATTAATCATTTGATTATGTGAAGATATAAATATTATGATGTATATATTATATATTGATATGTATGATTATTTAATATTTAATATTATATTTATCATTTACTATTATTTTAACTTTAATACTGTTATTCTATTAAGTTATTAACTATTATTTACTTTAAATTTGTTATTACTATTATTAATTTTTAATATTTTAATTTTATTATTATTACTATTCATTCATTAATAATGTTATATTATATTATGATAATACTTTATATATTATCATTAGATTTTATATATATATTTTTAATATACATATATATATTTTAAAATATATATATAAACGAGTCCAAAACCCCAAAAAAAATTTCCGCGCATCCACGCACCTGCATCTGTACCCGCACCCGAATCAGTAACTTAGAATAAAAACATCACAAGACCCCTTTTTGTAAGGCAGGGATCAAAAATTGTTGTCAGACATGTATGAAAAATGGTGTGAAAAAAGGTGTTCTTAACTTTCTCAAAAATCACCAGGTAGGATGATCCAT
>MU228233.1:1259192-1271174 GCA_018584345.1 Thuja plicata
AGAAAGAACATGAAACCAAGACCAGTTAAAATATTTTCAAGTAAATTTATGGACCAATTTTAGCAGATTTTAGAACTATCAATTCTTTTCTGGTGCGAACTGCTAAAATGTGTTTTGTTCATTTCTGGACTGATTGTCTAACTCTCTCCTACTCTTCTGCTTTTGGGAGGGGACCTATTATCAACTCCCATTAGCCAATCAAGACAAGAATACAATGTCTAAACAATTACAGTTTTAATTGTTAAATTTCGAACCAGAAATATGAGAATGCATCAAATGAAACACAAAAACAATAAAGCAATAGAAAAATCCTCCTCTCCAAGGGAAACAACCCAGCCCACAAAACAATGATGCCTATATTCAGATTTTTCAAAACCAATTACAGATGCTTTCTCCCTATTGAAATCTTCAACCTGAGAATCAATAAGCTTGAGTTCAACTTTGAACGAAAGTAACAACAAAAACCTGCTAGACGATCATTCACTGATCGAATACAAAGATAACAACAAAGATGACTGTGATTGATCAACACCACAGATATATGATAATTGCATATTATATACAATGCACAGAGCTATATCATCACACTGCTCACACAAAGAGTAAATTATAACGTCTGCAAAAACTTCAATACACAGAAAAATATCTTCTTGAAATATCAAAAATACTATCGCATCTAAACTCCGATCAGCTCTGATCAACTTCTCCACACTTCGAATGAAAGAACGAAAAGGAACTCAGCAAGATGAAAGATCACACCATGTCAAGTATGGCCCCAACGCTAATGGCAAGGCTCTTGCCGTTACAAACTTCCATTGCAAGAAGGTAATATGAACCGATGCACTCATAAAGAGTGATGAGAGTTCGATGGCATCATGAACCGTTGGCATCTTGAAGATAACCGGCGACGCTTTAAATGGCACAACCAAAATAATAAACCGCACATACTCTCGAAACAGCAGGGGACACATTAACGATGCCAAGTCATCGAAAGGATACACACGGCAAGCTGAGTCACCGCCAACATATACAATAGGAACTTCTTCCGCTATGAAAGAAGCGCAAACATAAAAGAGCAAATTAATAGGAGATATAGCATAGCAGTAGCCGGCCAGAGGAACACGGTGAAGAAGAACACCGTCACAATTACAGAAGATAAACAACAGGAACCAATAATGAAGAAGCAACGTAGAATAGAAACCTAGGAAGTCAAGTTCGTCCCTAAGGGCCCCCGAACCAGGCCAAGTTTAAACTGGTCCACGGTCCGGGTCCGGTCCGTCTGTGGGTCCAGACATGGTCCGGTCCAAAGGGGGCTGGTTTGAACCAGGCCACCCCCAGTTCGGACCCGGGCGGACCTGGGCGAACTTGGATGGACCAAGTTCGAACCAAGGTGGACCTGCGGCAGTTTCGGACACTCAGTTCAGTTTTGATGCAAAATTTAATTGACTTTTGACATCCACTGTTAGGAATTACATGCAGAAATTACCAATTATATGCAAATGAAGATTAATCACAGGAATGAAAGACACATAAATGATAACAACAAAAGACAAATTTAACGTGGTTCACCCAAACTCGTGCTGTGTCCACCAAACAAAGAGTCTGATATATTATCCAGCAAATCAAACCGATTACAACCAGCAATCCCTTGCAATTGAATACCGCTGAAAAATAACTCTCGCTGCCTTTATAAAATAATTAAAGTCGGGCCCCGCAAGGGGCGCTGCCCCTTGACCCCGTCTTGGGGGCTTTGCACCCAAACCCCCGTTTAATAATTTGGGGTGGAAACTGCGCCGATAAAAGTGGGGAAAATTAACCTTAGAGTCTTATTAGGCTCCATATAGAAGATCATGATGATGAAGAAGAAGAATATCAATAAATTATTAATCCATTAGTTGAACTTGAAACAATGATGCTTGAACTTGATGTTATGATTTATCATTTGACATTTTAATGTTTTGAATCTTTGATGTTGAACTTGAAGTATATGATGCTATGATGGTATGATCATGATTCGTGATGCTATGATTACAAGATTATGGTGTTTTAAAGCTTTTGCTATTTTTATGATACTATGTGACATTCTAATCTTAACTCATACCCAAACCCCTTTTCAAAATTTTGCCATACCGGCGAACCGATCCTTCGTACTTGAACTTGAACCCGAACCCGAACCGGCATCCTAGATAGAAACTGAATGGCGATCGTCAGAGGTAAATGATCTGTCTTGTAGCTATCAAAATTCAACATTAATAAACTCAATTAGTTTTTAGAAACTAAAACTTGGACTCGTAAAAATCCCAAAACAAGTTAAATACAATGTCAGAACAACCTTCGGTTAATTGAACTCCCCAAACTCTTCAAAGTGCAAAAATCCATGCATTGATCGAAACTTTACAATTCTCAAAACAATATCACAAACTGATAAAATTTTGAGTACCTAGACCTAAATTCATCAATAACACATAAAACCTGCATTCAATAAAATCTTAAAATTTTAGAAATCACTATGTAAAATGGTAATGAAGTTTGCACACATTCATGGCAGGAACCTTGATGCAAAACCAAACAACAATCAGTAAGAAAAAGATCCCAATAAATTTCAACATCTTGAAGTTCCCATCCCAAGTTACACCTTTGCGAGAATCGGTGCAGCAGTTCAAGGTTGAAGAACCACATGAGCAGTCATAGAACTAAGATACCAGAGGTATGGCCAAAGTTGTTGACATTCCAACTATATTTGTGAAAAATAATATTTTTACCACACCCTTTTGTGGATACAAACAGTGTTGGTGTTCCAGTTATTCATGAAAAGTGTGTGAATCCATACTCATTTTCCCAGCTATACAACGCATCTTTCATTTTGATGCAATCAAAATCATGCTGTCATTATTGCTCATGTCCTTACAAAAGCTGCCCCCGTATAACACACAATTATCTCAAAAGGGCTCATATTTTGTTCACCCCATCAATGGTGATGTGTAGTCCTACAACTTTTCCTCCTCTCTCTTGTAAATATATTTTATTTTTATGTTTATTTAAAATTTTTGTTTTGTGTTGTCTTCAATAAGTTGAAGCAGTGATTTAGCTTTTTCCTCAAATTTGAGCTCATTTTCTTAGGTAGTAAATTCAGAGGTTTATCCCACCAGCACTCACACCAACATCAACAACAGTCACAGAATAATGCATGCTATGAATCTTTCATATTTCTGGATTAGTTTTGCCCAAGAAAGGTTTATTGAATAAATAAATAAGGTTCGGTGTGAGAGATTCAGATTTGTGGAAACATGGTCCTGAGTATAAAATGGGGTCTCCTATTGCATGGCTTGAAACCGAGGTAACGAGAATACTTGTGTAAAACCTACTGGCTGCATTGGTTTGGCATTCAAATCTCAAGTGCCAACAACAGGAGGATCTAGTCTCACTTAATGACATTGACGAATGTGTAAAAGCCTACTCAGAGATTGAACCTGAAATTAGGCTTCTATGATGCTACGAAATGAAATACCCCTAGAAGGGATAGAGGACAACCTAGTAAAGACTTACATCAAAGAGGGAGTAAAATGACTCTTCCCAATTTCGATGAATCTGGAAAAGTCACTGTGCATTCATGGATCCAAAAATTGGACACCTATTTCTCCCCTACCATCAAATTTGCCATTCTCCACCAGGAAGGGATTACATGTGATTGGTGGCATCATGGTATTATTGCGCAAGGGCATCAAAACATTGCAACCTATGGCAAGTTCTCACAAAAGTTTGTGCTCCTCATGGTAGACACTCAGCAAGCAGGCATCATAGGTTGCAATGTTTTGATGCCCTTGCACAATAATACACAGGGGAGCAAGCAGGAATCAACATCATGCAAGGTTGTGCAAACACCACCATCACAGCAATGATAGCTCACATGGTATTATAGCGATACATGGATGTCTTTTACGAGCTCAAAGATCCTCCAACACATTATACAATGCAACGCAAGATTGATTTAATTCCCAATATCTTCTCTTCCTAATTGCCCTCTAGTTGCAAATCTATCTGGGAAAATGAAGTTTGGCATCAAATCTAGGCGATAACTGATCAAGGTAAGAAAAATCTACCTCTTTTCCATGCGGCAATCTGATAGTCCTTGTGCCAAGCTAGATGGCACATGGTGCCTTTACATTGACGATTACATGCTCAACAAAATCATAGTGAAGAAGTGATATCATTTTCCGCACATCAACAATCTTTTGGACCACCTCCAAGGTGCACAATTCATCATAAATATTGACATCAAATCAAGATATTGTCAAGTACCAATTCATCCCATAGATGTTTGGAAAAACTACATTCAAACCAAGGAGGGGTTATACAAATGGATGGTTATGCCTTTCAGCCTGACCAATGCATCAATGAAATTCATGTGCCTGATGAATATCCTACAACACTTCATCAACTCCTTTGTCATTGTTTACTTTGATGACATTCTCATTTTTAGCAAGACCTAAGAGGAACATATAAAGCACAGCTCACACACTTTGTAACAACACAAGATGCAAGCCAACTTTAGCAAGTGCACCTCTACACAATGCAAATCCAAAAACTAGACTGCATGATTAATCGTGCAATTATCCATGAAGATCAAAATAAAAACAAGGTGATTTGAAATTAATCAATTCCACACAACGTAGTTGATTTGTCATCAAATTCTCGCACATCACATCGCCCCTAAGACAAATTATGTATCCCAAGGCAGCACAATGCATAATACTTGATAGATGTTCACCCAATGGAGGAGAGACAATACAAATGTTGACTCCAAGGAAGCTCCATGTTCACATTCTTGGAACACCCTATAATAGACAAGGATGAAGACTATATATAGTTTTTTTTAAGGCTAGTATCCAACGTCAACATTTCTAGGTAACACTTTTTGCTTGAGAAAGCCATGCTTTCAATCATGACAATTCTTGGTCATTCAACATAACAATATCATGTTTCATTCATAACATTGTCAACCTAGAGAATGGCATAGAAACAAGAGCAGTTTGACATAAGCGTCAAAATCCCTTGAAGTAATATTAACAAGATTAGATTATCAATCAAGACACTACCATGCAAATAAGTCACAGTAGGCATGCTTGAAACCAACCCTATTACAACCTAGGTTACAAAAACCCCTATGACCAAAACACTAGCTCACTAAGAGCTCAACTATAAATAAGATGTTCAAAATACATCACCCACAAAATATAATCAAACATTCATCTTTTTCAGAAGAATATAGATATATGAAAATTGCTCATAGTGAAAACAAAGACTTTTTACCACACAATGAGAAGACCCAAAAAACCCTTCATAGACAAAGCATCGAGCTCTCTTGATCATTTCAACCCAACAACCTTAAAACTCAATCTTATTACAAGTAATAGCAAAGGAAACCATACAACAAACTGACCAAGGATGGATGTATAGTTCCCCAAATATATTGGAAAAGCTCTTCTAAATCAATAAGAGAATGAATTATCTTCTAAACCCACAGCTCGTAGCCATCAAGGACAAGGGAGTTACAAACAAATCAGTCCAAACATTGTAGGGGATTCTCCATGGTTGGTGACCCAACAAATATTGTTGCAAAAATGAAAGCAAAATAGCATAAAACCATCCAAATTGCAAGCTACTGGTAATGCCATCAACAAGATTGGTCGGATTCGAATAACTTTTCCCTTGATGCTCCCTTAAGTCTCCTACATGGATCCTCGCAAGTTTTGGTGTTTCTAATACAGATCTTGCTGGAGATTGGGATGGATCAGAACTAAGTCCTAAAGAGCAAATATTATATTTTTTAAAAACTTTAGGAACTTAGAGACCTTCACTTGCAATAAGAACATGTACAACACAAAATCCTAAAATCATGGTCTCAAAAAAACATGAAGACAATACACATGAGGATCCCAGACATCACAAGTGACAAGCCCATCATGATCAAGACAACGTCTCTTCTTCTATTTCAAGGTCACAATATGTTGAAAAAGAAGCCTTTTTGAAACTCTCTGATTGGCCTAGTTACAAAATGTGAGAATAACAAAAAGGGACCAAAAGATATGATTTCATTTTTTTGAAAACAACATTGCATTTCAAACAATAGATGTGTGTCATGCTTCTAATCCTCATCTTAATATATTGAAATCTCACCGGTTTGCTTTTATATCAAACTCATGATTGGTCGTTTGACAACTACTTTAACAACTCTTTAGGGACCTCATAACAATACAAGTTGGACATTACCAAGATAATGAAAGAAACATCAATCTCCAATTCCTAAATTATAAGACTTGTGCAACAGTAGCTAATTACAACACAAGGAGGATCTAAGGATTACAAATCTCCAAGGGTTGGTTTGGGACCCTCACATTGGCAAAAGTTTCAATTAACAAGATTAAAATCGTCATTGCTTGAGGACAAGCAATCTTGGGAAGGGTGGACTTGTTACCGATTTGTAGCTGCAGGAGATATTCTCCATACCTACAATGGTTGCATCAGTCTGATCTTTGCTATGTATATGTTATTCCTATTATCTGTTGTCGTCGCCTCTAATTCTTTCATTGAGGTCGGGTGGCTGAAGACTACAAAGAGTCTTCTATTTGATTATGAACGGTTCAACAAATTGAAGAGTCAAGCCCCTTGGTGACGGATAACTGAAGACAATGAAGAGTCTTCAACTTCAGCAAATGAAACGCCATATTCCTTGTAATTATTGACAGTTCATGTGACACAACAGTCAAAAGACAAAGAGTCCTTTGTTCTTGTTCTACAGAGATTATTGGTCTGGTATCACATCTTTGTGGGGCGCGGTTTTGTGGACTGAAGAAGAGTTACTTTGGTTTTACCGGAAAGTGTTGTTAATTCTCCTGTATTGTTCATTATTCTGGATCATCTGCAAGGTGTTCTTTGTGTGGTCGTTGTAGGTGTTTATTGGTAGTTTATCATGAATGTTTTTACTGAGATATAATAGTTGTTCATTGTGTTCTGGGCAGTGTTCGCCATATGTATTTTGTGCAGTGAATGTTGTATGTGTTCTGGGAAGAGATTATTGTCGATATTCATTCTGTGATCATCGGGTGTGCTTAGTGTAGTGATTTTCGAGTGTGTAGTATCCATTATTGTAATCAAAGTACTCTGTGATTACTTATCTGTGGTCTATATTATTGCGGAGAGCATTTATTATTCTTTCAGCTTGAGAGCTTTGCAAAGAACAGACTCCTATTATTTTTCAATAAACTATTATTTTAGTGCGGTTGGGTTTTTCCCCTCAAGTTGGAGGATTTTCCCAGGGTAACTCTGCGTCTTGCGTTTTTGTATTTTCTATTCTTTGCATGGTGCTTCTTCTGCTATAAAATCAACATGGTATCAGAGTAGGCTTAATCAAGTTAAGCAATTAGATTCATTTATGTAGCAAATCTACTTATTCTTCTTATCATCTGTATAAGTTTTTTTAATTCTTCAAGATGGTTAACAATCTGAAGGTTGAAGATAGACTTGATGGCGCATCAAATTTCACCTCTTGGAAATTCAGAGTTCTTATCTCTTTGGAAGAAAATGATCTTCTAGACTTCGTGGAGAAGGATGTGTCTAAGTCATCCGATGAGCCTGAGAAAACTCAAAGGAAGAAGAATGACATTAAGGCTAGGAAGTTTTTGATCGATTCCATGAAGGACCATCTTGTGCCTATCATTTCCAAGATGAAGACAGCTAGAGTCATGTTCAAGACTATTCAAGACCTATATGAGATCAACAGTACCAGCAAAGCTCTTGCCTTAAGACAACAGCTCCATCATAATAAAATGGCTAAAGGAGAGTCAGTCATCTCCTATTTTATGAAGATTACTGAGTTAAAAGATCAGCTATATGCCATTGGAGATATAGTTGAAGATAGACACCTAGTCATGTTGGCAATGAATGCTCTTCCTCAATCTTGGGAGTCCTTCATCAAAGGCATTTGTGGAAGATCTAATATTCCCAAGTTTGATGGTCTTGATGAACGCCTGAGTTGGCCTAGTGGTGGAGAACTTGTACTCTTGAAAGAGAGGTCACAAGTTCAAATCCCACTGGGGGGTAGGGTATGTACGCCTCGTTTGTAGCATAATGAATGCCTCCTGCAAGGAGTACGAGGTAGTCCCATATTATTGTCACCATATGTAGACCCAAAAACATATGGCTGGTATAGTGGACTATAAAAGGACCTTTCCTTTCCTTTTCAAGAGGAATCTAGGTTAATATCAAGAGGAAATGGAAAGAGCTCTCATAATGAAGAGAATCGTGTTCTTGCTGCTCATACATTCAAAGGAAAAGGAAGAGAAGGGAGAAAAGGATATTTCAAGAGGAATAGAAATAATAATTCTGATTCAGCTCTTGAATCAAAGAAGAAGGATTACTCTCACATCAAATGTTTCAGATGTGACAAGTATGGTCGTTTTGCTCAAGATAGTGTCAAAAGATCTAAACATCATGTTGCTGCTGCAAATGTGGAGGAGATGTCACCTAAAAAGGAGTCCAGTGACAACTCAAAAGGATTTCTATTCATCTCAGCTCTCTCAAGCAATGTTCCAACTAATAGCAACACTTGGCTGATTGATAGTGGTGCTTCTCGTCACATTACAGGATATCGAGAACATCTTTCTGACTTGATAGAAAAATAAACAAATTTACAAGTGATAATTGGAGATGATGCAAGTTATTCAGTAAAGGTGTTGGAGCCACTTCTCTTCATCTAGATTATGGCATTCCTCTTCATTTGAGTGAGGTTTTATTTGTTCCAGGAATCAAAAGAAATCTGATTTCAATTTCAGCATTAGAGGACAAAGGGTATCAAGTTGCATTTTGTGAAGAAAATTTTCTTGCTTCGTCAAAGAACTCTAGTATCATTTATGCCCGTGTGATTGGTGCTTGTCCAGAGAGTCTTTACAAACTTTCTCTCTGTCCAATCCAAGCATTAGTGCATGACTCTATCAATTCAAGTGAGCTTTGGCATAGGAGACTTGGTCACTTACACTTCAAAGCTCTTCCATCCATGGAGAAGATGGTTATTGGTTTACCAAAGCTTAGTCAGGAACATGATGGCATTTGCAAGGGATGTGCATTGGGTAAGAATGTTAAAAGTTCTTTTCTATGTACTGAAAGTAGATCAAAAGGTGTTCTAGATCTGATTCATTCTGATTTATGTGGACCTATGTTTGTGGCTTCTTTGAATGGGTTTTGGTATTATGTTATTTTCATTGATGACTATTCTCGAAAGACTTGGATTTATTTCTGAAAATCTAAGGAATCTGAAGAAGTACTTTGTAGATTCAAAGAATTCAAAGATCAGGTTGAAAATATGTTAGGAAAAAGGATCAAGATTTTGAGATCCGATAATGGAGGTGAATACATTTCTGGAGGCTTTCAAAAATTCTACATTGAGGCAAGGATTAAGAGGGAGTTTTGTATCCCTTACAACCCTCAACAAAATGGGGTTGCTGAAAGGAAAAACAGATCCATAGTTGAGGCATCAAAAAGCAATGATTCATGATCAAAATTTGCAAACTTTTCTTTGGGCAGAAGCTTCCAGAACTGTTGTTTATATTCAAAACCGGAGCCCTCATAAAATATTAGAAAACATGACTTCTGAAGAGGCCTTCACAGGTGTTAAACCAAAAGTTAGTCACTTAAGGATTTATGGTAGTCCTGTTTATATTCATGTACCTAAAGACAAAAGATCTAAACTAGAACCATCAGGCAAGAAAGGTATATTTGTGAGCTATAGTGAGTCTTATAAGGCCTTCAGGATTTACATTCCAAGGCAGAAACAAATTGAGATCAGTAGGGATTTATCTTTTGAAGAGGAAGCTGTGCTTTCAAAAGATCAAAAGGGTCTTCCTTAGAGATGGACAGCGAAGAACAAGAGACAAATCAGAACTTGGACATTTATCCTGATCATTCTCGTGAGATTTAGAGGGAGTCCACTGAACCAGGGGAGATTTTTGAATCAGTTGATCCCATAGAATCTAATGGCCAAGCAACATTTCTACAAGTAGAAAGAGACCTCTATGGGCTAGACAAACAATGCAAGAGGCAGTAAATTATGCAGCTCCTCGTGGCACTTTTAGAGAAAGCAAGAGACCGCAGTAATTTTCAGAATATGTGGCATTAATGAGTCATATTATTGAAACTGAACCTTCTAGTTTTGAGGAAGCATCAAAATCAGCAAGTTTGGAAGGATGCCATGTTAGATGAATATCAGTCTATCATCAAGAATGATGTTTGGGATGTTGTACCTAGGCCTAAAGGAAAATCAATCATGTCTTCCAAGTGGTTGTTCAAGATCAAGCATGCAGCTGATGGAAGTGTTGAGAAGAACAAAGCAACATTTGTGGCAAGAGGTTTCTCTCAAAAGGAAGGTATAGATTATAAAGAGACATTTTCTCATGTAGCTCGGTATACATCTATCAGGACTATCATTGCTATTGCTTCAACTAAAGGCTGGAAATTAAATCAAATGGATGTGAAGACTATTTTTCTTAGTGGTGTAATTAAAGAAGTGTTTATTAAACAGCCATATGGTTTTGTGATTCATGAGAAGGAATCTCATGTTTGTAGATTGAAGAAGGCGTTGTATGGCCTTAAGCAAGCACCTCGTGCATGGTATGAAAGGATTAATCAGTACTTGATAGGCTTGGGATTCTCCAAGAATGTAGATTCAAATCTTTACTTCAAGATAGTTAATGGTAAAGTTTTAATTTTGGTTCTTTATGTTGATGATTTATTTCTTACTGGAGAAGATAGTCTCGTTGTTAAATGCAAGAAAGATTTAATCTCTGATTTTGAAATGAAGGGTCTTGGTCTCATGCATTACTTTCTAGGACTTGAAGTGTGGCAAAGATCCAATGAGATTATTCTTAGTCAAGGGAAATACACTATAGATATCTTGAAGAGGTTTGAGATGATGGATTGCAAGGCCATGGCTACTCCAATGGAGACAAATCTGAAAAAGTTGAGAGCTGCTGCAGCTAGTTCTAATTTGGTAGATTCCACCATATATAGACAACTGATTGATTCTTTGATGTATTTAGTGAATACTAGACCTGATATTTGTTATGCAATGAGTGCTCTTAGTCAGTTCGTGTGTGAACCAAGACATATTCATTTAGTTGTAGCCAAGCATATCTTGAGATACTTGCGTGGCACAGTTGGATTTGACTTGAGATATGCTTTAGATGTAGATCTGAATTTACAGTTGTATTCTGATTCTGATTGGGTTGGGAGTGTAGCTGATATGAAAAGCACTTCCGGATGTTGTTTCAGTTTGGGGTCTGCCATGATTTCCTGGTGTAGCAGGAAGCAGACTTCTGTGGCTCAAAGCATTGCAAAAGCTGAATATATTGCAGTATGTGTAGCTGCTCGAGAAGCAGTGTGGCTTTGGAAACTTCTTGCAAGATTGTTTGGTCAAAGCTTTAGAACCAGTGTGATTCATTGTGATAATCAAAGTTGTGTAAAGCTTTTTGTGAATCCAGTATTTCATGATAGAACAAAACATGTGGAGATAAAATATCATTACATCAGAGATATGGTGCTGAGAAAAGCTATTAAACTTCAATATATTTGCACTGATGAACTGTAATACCCTCTCCTATGGTGATACTTGGACTTTTGACTTGGACATTTTATTATGATGGTTAGAACTATACATTTACATTTATATTTTGTGGATGATGATATGATTGAAATGCTCATTTATGGTTATCATTTATATGTTTATGAGATTAGAAAACCATCTATTTTTATATGTTTTATGGGTCTAACCCAAGGATTTGAATCTAACCATTATCATGATGTTCTATGTTTCATGGATATGTGTCTGATGTGTTTTCATGGCTCAGGACGAAGTCGTAGTTACTCACTTAGTTGAGGTCCACACGATGTATCGATCCTGGTCATCTGTTTGCATATATCTGATTTGTATGA
>MU228233.1:1274520-1288284 GCA_018584345.1 Thuja plicata
TGATGAAATTTGCTTTGTGAAGTAAATCTTGTTGTTAGCTTACTTAATGGACTTAAATGAATCATGCATTTAATAAGAAGGGAACCTAGGAGGAATCTAAGTTAATCTATGTCTTGTTTATTTAATTTTTTTAAAAATTCAAAATTGTTCATAAATCTCTACTTAGGTTTTCTTTTACAAAGAGAATTTTTGTTCTCTTCCCCGGTTCCCTTGCGGGGCATGACATGAACAGACAACCAACATTCTCACAAAGCCTCTCTCTCGAGTGAAATTTGTGCATTTTCGAGACAAGCTTGAAGTTGTGGAGAATGTTGTTCTTGTTGAGAGGGAGTCTCAGCATTAGTTGTTTTTCATTATATGATAAAAATACATATTTCTCTGAGAGGGAGAAATATGAGGTGAAAGTCCTTGAGATATATTGCTGTTTTAAAATGCATATTTCTCTGGGAGAGAGAAATATGAGGTGAAAACCCTTGTGAGATGTGCTCTTTCCACATATGGGAGTAGCTATGGTGGACATCATGTTGAGTAATTCTTGATAAGAGCTTGTGTTCATGCTCGTTCCACACATGGGAGTAGCCATGGTGGACATCATGTTGAGAGATTCCATGATAAGAGCTTGTTCTTTTCACACATGGGAGTAGCCATGGTGAATGTCATGTGAGTGAGTCCATGACGTTATCAAATTGAGAGATTTGGTGATAAACTTTTGTTTTCTCACAAATGGGTGTAGCCGTTGTGAGTGTCATGTTGAGAGATTCCATGACATGAGTATTTGAAATAATATCTCCTTTGCTAAGAGGGAGTGTTAGCGATTTGTAGCTGCAGGAGATATACTCCATACCTAGGATGGTTGCATCAGTGTTCTGGTTCTGATCTTTGCTATGTATATGTTATTCCTATTATCTGTTGTCGTCACCTCTAATTCTTTCATTGAGGTCGGGTGACTCAAGAATGCGAAGAGTCTTCTATTTGATTATGAACGGTTCAACAAATTGAAGAGTCACACCCCTTGGTGACAGATAACTAAAGACAATGAAGAGTCTTCGACTTCAGCATACGAAATGTCACATTCCTTGTAACTGCCAACAGTTCATGTGCCACGGCAGTTAGGAAACAAAGAGTCCTTCGTTCTTGTTCTACAGAGATTATTGGTCTGGTATCGCATCTTTGCGGGGCACGGTTTATGGACTGAAGAAGAGTTATTTTGGTTTTACCGGAAAGTTATTTTAATTCTCCTGTATCGTTCATTATTCTGGATCGTCTGCAGGGTTTTCTTTGTGTGGTCGTTGTAGGTGTTTATTGGTAGTTTATTGTGAGTCTTTTAACTGAGATATAATAGTTGTTCATTGTGTTCTAGGCAGTGTTCACCATATGTATTCTGTGCAGTGAATGTCATATGTGTTCTGGGTAGAGATTAGTGTTGATATTCATTTTGTGATCATTGGGTGTGCTTAGTATAGTGATTGTCAAGTGTGTATTATCCATTATTGTAATCAGAGTACTCTGTGATTACTTATCTGTGGTCTATATTATTGTGGAGAGCATTTATAATTCTTTCAGCTTGAGTGCTTTGAAAAGAACAGACTCCTATTATTTTTCAATAAAGTATTATTTTAGTGTGGCAAGGTTTTTCCCCTCAAGTTGGAAGGTTTTCCCAGGGTAACTTTGTGTCTTGTGTTCTTGTAGTTTCTATTCTTTGCATTGTGCTTCTACTACTATAAAATCAACAGGATTGCCATGCCCCGCCAGTCTAAAAGCTACCGCAGCCCTTTTAATACCAATCTCAGGCAGAGAAACAATGCCAACACTCCATATAAGGGGCCGACCTAGATTAAAGAATACAATTATGAGCAAAACAACGGTGGACCAAGGATAATAAACATCCTTCACTCAAAAGAGCCAACCAAATGAAAGAATATAATAAGCAAGGGGGCCAACTGAGAACTCGGAATACTAACTAAAGTTTAAAGGCAACGATTACTATTCATAAGCTAGTGCTTAAGGTGGAACAGTAAGTCATTACTCTTGGAAAGGAGGTCTCTATTCAATGAGATGTGTCACTTCAGTTGGATATAGGAATATAAAATGGAAGACATTTCATTTGGAGAGATCATCAATCACAAGTTGGCTTGAATTCTTTTATAAGAATTAATCAGCCATGGAACGAGATCATTTTATAAAGGAATAAAATATATTGTTCATGAAAATGAGCAAATCAGTAGATCGGCAAATCGGTGATGGAATTCATTGATAAGAATCAATCATGTGGATTGATCATTGAATCACAAGGCTAGAATAACACAAGCCATAAATATGTTTCTAGTAAGTTGCTGAAGAAATATTTAATAAGATTATTCAAGATTACAAGAGGTACTTATTAACATTTATTATAGCAGATTTCCTTATAGCAATCTATTTTGAATTAATAGCAATATCCTGCAAATAGGAAGGACAGTCAGCCTTCCAAGTTCACAAGAGTTGAAGTACCGAGCACTCTTCATCAAGTATGCCACCCAGAGATGGACGGACTAGAGGTCGTGCCATGCTTGTGGGCTGGGAAGCGAATGAGTGCTCCTAGGCTTGTTGAGGAAGGCAGTCTCCATATGTCTTATTAAGCATGACACCCCAAGATGTATGATTGGAGATCCTGCCATGCTCATGGGTTGGGAGGTGACTGCGTGCTCTTGGGCTTGATCAAGGAGGACGACTAGCCTCCAAGGTGGATTGACGGATGGAGTGGACCTGAAATCCTACCATGTTGGTGGCCAAGGGGTGTTGAGGATCAGAGATCCAATCATGCCTCTAGGCTTGAAGGTCTTCTCAAGTATGTCACCACGAGATGGCTGGATGGGGAATCCACCCTTGGTGTTGCAATACAAGGACCACTATCCTTGAGATTGCAGTTTGCAAATATTCCTAATATGATTGACTATAGGCATGTGCTTTGATCAAAATAGTAATTATGTATATGTTGTATTGAATTAGATATTAATGATGAATATACTGTTTTAAAGTTATTAAGGATTATTAATATTTAATGTTCTAATATGAGTTTCTATGATTAATGATGTGAGCAGGCCTTAAACCAGAGATACTCCAAAAAGGATCTTACAGTTGGCAATTTTATTATAAGTTTATATTAAAAAAGGTAATGCAATTCTTGTCTTAAGTCGGAAATTAATGTTTTAGGGCAAAAATCAAGAATATCCCTAGGAAGGACATATTGAAAGAGAAAAAATTTATGTGATCGACACATGTACAAAAAGAGACCAATGAACTTAAGAGTCCTCTACAACAAAGGGCTATCCACTTCTTGACATTTTTGGCAATGTTTTATCTCCCCCACTCACTTCTCAAGCCTTGCATTAGCTTCTTTGCAAAACTAGGCCAACACTATAAATGCCAGAAATATGCATGGTCCAAGTTTGGTAAGAGGGATAAAGATCTAAATGCAGCAGCAAAGGCAAAATTTCAAAGTCAGAGCTGACTTGTATGGATAAATTTTTACAGCAAAATGTGGGGCCAAATTTTAATACAAAACTTACAAGGAGCAACAGAGAAAAGAATTGCCCATGAAGAAAAATCAAAATAATGAATCTATGTATATTTCTGACATATTTGTTCATTGTCCATCTCAAAGGATGACAACAGTTGAAGAGTCTGCAAAATTCCAAACTTTCATCTTATATCGATTGAAGAAGAAGAAGCATGTTTAAGGTGAACGAAAAGCACCTAGACTTTGAGCAGAGTCAGATTGGTATTGAAAGAAAAAGTCAAGAAATTGGTAAACTATAGAAAACCAATATTTGATGGAACTGGACAATGTCCAATCAGATTCACACCCAACTTCATCTCAACACTTTTCATAGCGGCCATACAATAAGTCCTCTTTCCGGCGATAGAATCTTGATCAACCAGAAGAAAAAGATAAAAAAGGATAAGGATGGGTTGTTACTGAAGAAGAAATAGTTTAAAAATCCCAGGAAAATGCAAAAATAAGAAATAATAAGTATACTACAATCACTCCCATTGGCAAGATTAGAGGAGTTGTCACAACCAAGGTTGAAAAACTCGGACTCGGCAATAACTCGGCCAGCCCAAAAATTTTGAAAAACTCGGAATCGCCAAAAACTCGGCAAAAAAATGGGCAATAAATCGGCACTTTTATCGAACATTTGAAGATATATAATTTCTTAAAATATGTTTAAAAACACACACATATACACCAAATTTGTAGAACATATATTGATTGAAGGTGAATGTCGTCTCAGAATGTTGTCAAAGGTGAGAATGGCGTCGCGTTTTTTGTCCCTCAAAAACGACCACAAAAAACGAACACAAATAATGCCCTTTCATCCATTTTTAACCACGAAAAACCCTAAAAAAAATCCATTTTTTTAAATATCCATTTGTTGACTTTTTTCAACAATATATTAGCTGATAAATTGCAAGTTTTGAGCAATTTTTTGAGGAAAACACGGCACGCGACAATGGAAAAATCAGCAGCGGTATTAATCACGGTTAAATCTTTCGGGTTTGTGTCGCGCGCTATATCGCGCTACATGCGATATTCGCGCGAGATTTTCAACTATGGTCACAACCTTTGAGATCCATAGTTGCCACAAATATCTCTCTTGGAACCTCATATAATAATACAGTAGCATCTGGGGCACAATAAAAAGAGAAATCCCAAAAAGACACTGGAATTGATGAACATGAATGAAAAAGAGAGATTGCATGATATTCATAAGAGTCATCTGAAGCACTGCCCACCTGAAAAGCCCTGCAATGGCTCCAAGGTCAAAGGCTCAATGCTACATTCAATAGCATCTCTTTTGTGCTAAGTTGTCGATTCAGGTTCGGGGACAGATTCGGGTTCGCAAATCCAGTTCGTGGATTCGTGAAAAAAAAATTCCCATTAGGATTCGTATGGGTACGTGTGTGTATATATATATAAATATATATATATATATGCATTATATATACAAAAAATAAGAGAAATATACATAATTCTAAAACTAAATAATTTCATAGTATGAATCTATGATGGGTCCCTGTGGATCCTCGAGGATTCGCGGTGGATCCTCGAGGATTCGTGCGGGATCCTTGAGGATTTGCGCGGGACCCTCAAGGGTTCGCGTGGGATCCTTGAGGATCCGCGCTGGATCCGGGCAGGGTCCGGATTTGGACCTGTGGGTCCGTCTGGATCATTCGTGCGGGATCCTTGAGGATTCGCGCGGGATCCTCAAGGATCCCACGCGAACCCTTGAGGATCCCGCGCGAATCCTCAAGGATCCCGCACGAATCCTCGAGGATCCACCGCGAATCCTCGAGGATCATAGATTCATACTATGAAATTATGACCGGGTGGCGAATCCGGACCCGGATCCGGGGTCTAGGGTCCGAATCCAGCAACTCAGCTTTTGTGAAGCCACAGATTACTTTTCTTGAGCTCTATACAATGGGAACAATGAGGTATTTACTCCTAATTTTCCAGACAAACCAGCTTTGGAACTTGATCACACAGGCCGAGGACTGCTAATGAGATTTTGACAGGCACAATAGGGAACAAAAAATTAGTGCTCTTCCTTTTAACTTAAATGTACATAAACTACTGGAGAACACCAATACTATTGGCAAGATTCTTATCCAAAGTCCTTTTCTGAGACTGCATTTGGTTGTATGAGTAGCTTTCTCAAAAAACTTTCCAATCTGTCAAGACCCTCAGAACCAAACAATTGCAAAGCAGACAAGCTTTGGCAACAGGATGATAGGATGGAGTCAAAAACAAGGGATTCTGAAGGCACAAGTAGCCTTCAGAATAGTAGGAGTGTGTCAGTAGTAGAAGTTTATATGTACATTTGGGTTACATATGACCCCTTACAGATCAAACTTTCTTGAAGTGACCAGATTCAATGACTTTTGATGACAAATTGCTTGCAACCTCTCTACAAGGTTTTGGCTTCTGTCTCAAGAACAAGTCCAGCAATTCTGTATTTGAAAGATATAAATACTCATGTATGGAAATGATAAATCAGCTTTCTCAACCAGTTCTAATTATAGACTAAGAGTTTTAAATTTAGATAAACAAAGCTATGGAGAAGGTTTAAAACAATGAAAGAATGTCACTATTGTTCCCGTACATAAATGACATAAAGCCCTTGATAATAATGCCCAGCTTGGGGACTGCAAGAGCAAACTTAAAGACAACATAAAATCTAAGTTACCGGATTCGGACCCTGGGCCCTCGAACCGGGTCCGGGTCCACGGACTGGTCCGTGTTGGTTTCGCACAGGGTCCTGCGGATCCATACGGACCCACAAGTCCGAACACGGGCCCTATGCGGATCCAACACAGACCCGGGGGAATCTAGCGCGGAACCGCGCAGACTGCCAAGGACCCACGGCCCAAACTGAGTTAAAGTGGGCCCAAACTCACTTAAAAATAATTTTTTATTATTTTTTCTCCAAACCCTAAAATGGAGGCATTTCATTTCACATTTGCCCTCTCATTTTGCTCTCTCCATCTTGCAAGTTTGAAATGAGGTGATTGTATTCAAAGGAAATCGATTGTGGAGTGGCAAATACCTTCCAAAAGGTAGATTTGAGTGTTTAAGGTATGCATTTCAACCATATTCTTCAGTATTTTGATAGATTGTTTCAGGTTTTTGAAAAGTTCTAAATTTTTTTAAGTTTTTGTAGAAGTTTTAAAGTATGTTTTTTTTTCATTTTTGTTATAGATTGCAACAATGTGTAGTCAAAGCTCAATGGGTGGGGAGGGGTCTCAACTCTCAACAATTTAAAATTGATAAAGGGTCTCCTCTATGGAGACACAATACAAGAATTTCTCAATGTCTTGGAGGTGGGGGGTTTATTTGGAAATGTAATTTTTGCAACTCACAATATAGAAAAGCTCCTATTCCCGAGTCAAACTTCATTTTTTGGGCCCTAGGGGTCAAGGGATTAATATGTGTGAGGGCCCAGGGCCAGATAAGAAGGGGTTGTCAGTTGTGCAAATAGCAACTTTCATAAAAGAACAAGAAGATGCTGACAAATTAGTTGCAAAAGGGAAACAAGGTGCTTATACCAGGAAACAAAAAACAATAACACCACCCACTCAACCAGCCTCTAAACATCCCTTCTTGCTTATGCCTTCTAGGGAGGATGAAGATGTAGAACAACCACAAATCACCACCCGCAAGAGCGGCCCATTAGATAACGCATTTCAAAATGAGTTAAGAGATATTATTGATCAAAAAATTGGACGTTGCCTCTTTGTGAATGGTCTTCCATTCAACTTAGTGAGATCACCTTATTGGAGGGAGATGGTGCAAGCAATAAATAATGCACCTTCTGGTTTCCAAGGCCCTGGATATGAAAAGGTGCACACTACCTTATTGCATAATGAGAGAAAAAATGTAGAGGCCCAACTAAAACCAATAAGAGATTCTTGGGTTTAAACGGGTGTGTCTATTGTTTCTGATGGATGGAAAGATTGCAAAAACCATCCATTAATCAATGCAATTGTTGTATCCCCCAAGGGGTCAATGTTTTTGAGGGCGGTTGACTGTGAAGGGAAGTAAAAGATGCAAAGTTCATTGCCAGGATTCTCATTGATTCCATAGAGTCGGTGGGTCATGACAATGTTGTCCAAGTAATTATGGACAATGCAAAAGTTTGCAGGGCTGCAGGTGCTTTGGTAGAAGCTAGATATGATCACATCTTTTGAACAATGTGCATCGTTCACTCCCTCAATTTAGTGATGAAAGCAATTGGCACCCAAATAGAATGGGTAAAAAAAAATATATGAGGGTGAGGAGATTCAAATGTTTGTGACAAATCACCATATGTCACAAGCAATTCTCAGAACTTTCTCGAGATTGGAATTATTAAAGGTAAATTTTAAAAGTTAATTTATTTAGTTTCATTTATCATTTTATGTCATGCTTTACATAATTGAATAAAATATTGTTTGTGTTGTTTACATATTTTAAATGTGGTATTAACTCACTATTAACATGTCTTAGGTGGCTGAAACCCGGTTTGCGTCTCACACAATCGTGCTTAGACGGCTTGTGAAGGTGAAAGATGCATTGTCACAGATGGTTATTAGCAACCAATGGGGTATCTAGAAGCAATCCAGTATAGTGAGGGCCCAAAAGTGAAGGCATTGATATTGGATGATGATTGGAGGGCTCGTGTGGATTATGTATTGGCATTCACCGAACCTATCATGTATGTGCTTCGGTTTGCCGACACTGATGAACCATGCTTGGTGGATGTCTATGATAGCATAGACACAATGTTGGAGAACATAAAATTTGTAAGTCATAATACATTCCTCTATCCTCGTTTATTGAGAGATATCTAAATTGACATAACTTACATCAAGCTAACTAACTTACATGAACATCATTTGATATCCCAGGTCATACAAAGGAGAGAGAATGATCCTGAGGACACCTTATACAAAAAGGTGGAAGCAATTGTTCTTCATCGTTGGAACAAGATGGCCACACCTTTGCACCTCCTAGCATATGCTCTATCTCCCAGGTATTATAGCGCAGAAGTACTTGCTATTCATGGTAGAGTGGCACCATATAGAGATGATGAGGTTGCTAATGGGTATAAGAGGGCATTTAGTAAAATCTTCCGCAAGTCAAATGGGGGGGCAAGTGTTACGAGAGAATTTGGATTGTTTATCTCAAGAAAAGATCTCCACCCTACTGTTGTCAATGACCAAAGCAAAATGTGTGCTATTAGATAGTGGTACCTTCATGGGCAAGATTATATATACCTCCAACCTCTTGCAATTAAGATTCTATCACAAGTAAGTTTTTAAGCTTTATTTTTGGCCACTTGCATTGTAGAATTTAACACTTAACACTCTTGAATTTATCTTGTATTTTTTATTTTACTTTTTGTTAGTTTTCTCTCTAGGTTGTGAGCTTTTCTACCGCTGAGTGGAATTGGAGTACATACTCCTTTATCCACTCAGTGAAGCATAACCGGTTGGCTACAAAAAAAGCAGAAGACTTTGGTGTTTATTCACAACAACTAGCGCCTTGTGGCACGTAAGGATCCAAAAACAAGAAGGGGGCAAAGAAGCTTTGGGATGTAGCACCCGAGTCTGCTGACTTGGATTTGACCATTCGGGATCTTGCTAGAGCCACTTTGGTTGATGTGGATGATGATGATGATGACACAGCACCCTCTAGAGTTAGTGGAACTAGTTTGGGTTCCAATGATGATGTTGATCTACCACTTGATCCGGATTTTTTTGATAATCCATTTGATGATTGATGAACACTTTCATGATTCATGAACATTGAATCATATTTCAAACTTTAATGAACTATATTTTGAATTTTCATTGTGTAATTCAGTAATTCAATGTGATGATTTTCTTTAGAATCGTGAACATAGATCAATGATCAAGTATTTAAATTTTTAACAGTGTAACCCCGGCGCGGGGGTACATCAGGACGGGTACATGAAAAAAAAGGGCCTCAATTTTGGTATGGCAGCGGGGACGAGGGGGGGAGGGGCCAAGGGTGTTGCATTCTATACATATAGAACTTGAAATGCTAATTATGAAATGATGTTTCAATATAACATACCAAATTGGTCCTTGGAATCTTGAAATACTTGAACATAGCAAAATTGCAACACAAACCAAAACCATTGAACATTCAACATAGAAACATAGATGATAGTAACATACTTACTCATAGACTCATAGTAACATAATGATAATCATAAAATTATATTAGTTCTATGATTCTATCAAAGATTTAAAATTCATTGTTCAAATATGAAATATGATAATTATTAATATCATAAAGATGATCATGATTACAATGAGTAGCATGATATGAATCATGATTGATATCAAAATGAGTACCCAAGTACCGTCCCGAAGTACCCAAGTACAGTCCCGGAGTACCCAAGTACCATCCCGAAGTACCCAAGTACAGTCCTGAAGTACGCAAGTATCGAAGTGCCCAAGGAGTACGGGGTGGGGGTACTCCGGTACGCGGAGTACTCGTCCCAGGGACGTCCCAGTACCGGATACTCCGGGGTTTTGGGCCGGGTGCGCGTCCCCAGGTTACACTGATTTTTAATGTTTATCTTTGACATTTGGCATTGATCAATAATCAAGCATCATAGATTCATACTATGAAATGATTTAGTTTTACAATTATGTGTATTTCTCTTATTTTTTTGTATATATAATGCATATATATATATACACACATGAACCCATACGAATCATAATGGAAAAAAAATTCACAAACCCATGAACCCAATTCTTGTACCCGAACCCGAACCAGTAAATTAGCATAAAAGTGATCCAATACCACGATAATGAGAATCGGTATTAGAGTTCTCATAGCAAATGATGTTGAATGCAAAAATTTGAGTAACATTTGCTTTACTTACACAAATTTCAATTTTTCTTTGTAATTATATTGAGGAATTTGTGATCTCTGCTATTTCCCATCACCTTGTGGATACAACAAAACCGAATTATCATGGTGGAAAGCTTATTATTTATTCTCAATGTTAGCCAAATGAACTGTTTGACAAAATGCCTCACCAAAATGTGCAGCTACAGTGATGACATGTGAATTTTTCCACAAAATGTCTCAAATAAGTATGGTCAGCATGTTACTCTATGTTTAGAATTAACTCCCCTCGATGATAAAGATACATTAGTTTTGGAGCCTGAAACCATTCTTCATATGCGAGAAAAGAAATTGAAGAATAAGTCCATTGTTGAGTATCTGGTTAAACAGAAGGTCTACCTACAGAAGATCCACTTGGGAAAGAGTCGAGATCTTTGATCTTCCAAATTTAAAATTGCTTGAGAACAAGCAATCTTGGGAGGGTGAACTGCCATACCCCACCTGTGACTAGGGCATTTTAAAGACAAATTGCAGCATTCTGAAGCCTCGGCAATTAAATGGAAGGAGGGCCAACTAAGACTACTCTTATAAATAATAATAATTAAGCAACTTATGGTACGTCTGGATGAGTGAATCAACAACAATCTAATCACCAACAAACAACAGTCAGTCCATCCTCTAGGAATGAGACGAGTTCTATGACAAATGTGCCATCTTTGTTGGCTCTTGCATCCTAAAGATTACTCGAATGCATGAATTAAGGAATTTGAAGACAGCATCACCCGTTCTGAAGATTTTTTTTCAGATGTTCCATTTGTATTTAGAACAATGAGAATGGTCTTGAAATAACATATTTTCTGGAGAATTCAAACTTCAAAGACATCAACTGATTTACAATGGCTTGAGCTTGAATGTATTTCTAGTTATCAGCATATTCCTGAATCCTCCATAAAATTTGCACACTTTAATTCTTGACGGAGAATCACCTGCAAGGTTGTGGCAAAGGGATGACCAGGCTATACTCATGTTGAATGAGTTATATTGCTACTTTGGACATGTTTTCATTGCACAAGATATGTTTTTGAGAGATTTTAACGAGCTGGTGAGTTCGCTCAGAATGTTAAAACATCTGGAAAGTCTGCCTAAAATTTGGAGTTCCATATTAATAATGAAAATTTGAATGGAATTGTTGCTAAAATCTGAAAGAACTAACCATTCTGAAAATTTTACAGTGCCATTAAATAATAATCTAGAAGGAGAAATTGATTCAACGAACAAGGGAGAGAAAACGAATTCTCAGTTTCGCATGAAACGCCTCGAAGCCATTATTCTATGTCGTAAATAAAGCACAAAACAAACTCAATTGATGAATATTTATGTCCCACCCTCAACTCTCTTAAGTTTACGTCACAGCAAACCGTAATACTGAAACCAAAATTTACCCAAAAAAATCCCTATTTCTATCGGCACATAAGAATCTATATATGGGAACAAATTCCTTGAAACGCTATACTACTACCAACTATGTAAAATCTTAAAATTAAAAATACCAATATATTAAAGCCCGCAATTTTCAAACCCTAAATTTGAAAAAAAAACCTGCAATGTTTTTAAATGGGCGATTGGGTACACACTGGAAACCTCTAAGAGTCGGGACGCGAGTCCGGAAATCTCCAGAAGCAGTTGATGGGCCTTTCTTTTGGGCGGCAATGCGTATACTGGCGTCTCCCGCTCTGAAATTTTCAACGATGAAGGAGGCGGCGCCATCGGCATTGCCAGCGGCTCCTCTCCTACAGGAAGCCCCAGCCTCGCTCGCGATGGCAACATCCCCGTTGTTCCCTGCATATCTTTAATTCATCCCCTGATCCATATGGCTTTCTGCATAACTCGTATATGCGCGAGTGCTGATACTATAAAAACATAGTTTAGAAAATTATTCTTTCTATTTTCTAGAAAGCAAAATTGATTTTACTTATAAAAGAAAATAATAATTTTACTTTCATTTAATTAATATCTAGTGCTTGCATCCAAACAAGATGCAATGGTTAAGTCTCTCTAAAATATAAGTAAAAGGTAAAAATCTAAATTTAATAGTGATAATAATTTATAATATATCATAGTAAATATAAATTGACAATTGAAATCTCCTTCATAAATTCTTAATATTTAAGTGAAGGAATAAACAATATACTATTGTATTATTAGTTCAGCATTCAATGTAATGTAATTGTTTCTATTATTTAGAACATTGTATTTTTCAACAACTCTTTGTATTGATATAGTTTTAATATATTTTGAGTTTGTGAGGCTTTTTTTCATTTTAGTTGTCCAATGATAACACTTTATTTTTTAACAACTTTTTACATTTATATAGTTCTAATATAATTTGAATTTTCTATTATTGAATTTTGCTACTAAAATCATCAAAATTATTTAGGACACAATACCCCATAATATTTATGAAACTTACATTGTTCAATTTATTATGTCATTTTTCTTTTCACCTCATTCATATATCAAACAAATGTTCTCCAAAATCAAAATAATTATTATATTATAATTAAAAATATATATTATTATCCATTATACAAATTTTATATTAAATAATTATCCTTAGTTAATTTACTAGTTTCAAAACTTTATTCTTATTAAATTATTATCTTCTAATAAAATTTATTATACTTTATTAAATGATATTAAATATTATTGGACTGTGAACATATGTTCTGATCCAAGGGCATTGAATAAAAGATCAGATCTGGGCAAGTATCTTTGACAGCGAATTAGGATCTGATCTGTAAAACTCCAAAGACAAACTAATATTGTATCAGATCTGTCACGGGCTCATCAATCTGAGATTTTTGTATTGGCGATACATCACTGCTGTGGTGATTGATTTGCTTCATTGATCGAGGATCTTCAACAAATCAACAGCTAGAGTGTTGGCGGCAGTTTCCTCATCATTTTGGCAGCGAATTCCATCAATTTGGCAGCGGTTTTGAATGCAAGGAGGCAGAGATTTATTTCAGATCTAATTGGGGGCACCATTTAGCATATTCTGAGGGCAAAATTCTGACTTTTAGAGGGCAGAATATCAGCATCTAGGGCTAGATCCGAAAATTGAAGAAGGCAGCGATTTTTTTAGAATTGCATAACCGTTCTGGAGGCTGCGACTTCAAGTCTAGAGACCAGACTCGAATTTGATAGAAGACCAGGCCCAAATCTAAATTTAGAGGGGCAGCGCCGCAGATATTTGAGGGGGGGCTGCTATTAATAGAGGTTACGAATTGGCAAAGAAAGCCCAGATCTGATATAAGGGCATCAAGGTTTGAAGAGGTCAGATTCGAACTGAC
>MU228233.1:1297097-1314571 GCA_018584345.1 Thuja plicata
AACTGATGCATCCGGCCATTGCAGATTCAAGAACGATAATTTACAAAATCATTGTATAAAGGGTAGAGACAGCTCAGTAAAAGCAGCATTTGTAAGATTTTACAAAAAGGTGGGTATGCCCACTAAAGGAGTGTAATTGTAATAATTCATAGGAAATCATTAAGCAGTGGGATTGCCCACAAAATTTATGTATCTATCATTTCCATAAATCTCGACAAATGTCGAGATGTGGGTATGCCCACGGTATTTATGTATCCAACAAATCTTGGCTACTGTCGAGTCATGGGTATGCCCACGTAATTATGTATAAATATAGGACCACTGGTCCCGGGCAAGGCTGGAGGTTTTCTCAACCCCGCTCTTTCCTACCAGCGCCTGCAGCGAGCGGGGTCACACTGTAAAATTTAATTATATTAATAAAAAACTTTCAGGGCTTCGGCCTTTTACCAATCAAAAAAAAAAATGATATTAAATATTATCACTATAGTTAATTATTATATTTTATTAAAATATATTTAATATTATCACTATAATTATTGTACTTGTTGTAGGCATATACTATTGCATTCAACTTGTGCACAATTAGTCAATTAGTTTTGCACCAATCAACCAAACATAACTCGCCATTTTTCCTCATTCAATATTTCTAAAGTTTAAATGTTTATCACTTGTTTATTAGGCAAATACTTCCCCAATAGAAATCTTAATTTAATATTTACTATTTACTATTTAATATTTAATGTTCAACTATAATTAATGATTATATTTAGTTAATATTAAACTATCTTGTTGAGCGACAAATGAATTTTCCATTTCCAAGTTGTTTAAAACTAGCGTCCTTGTTGCATTCAGTGTGCACAATTAGTTTATTGTTTCTATTTTTTTGTAATTCCAAGTTTTTTAAAGTTTAGATATTTATTTATAAAACTTGGTAATTCAAAATTTTATGTTTTCTTTTTATTTTGACCATAGTTTTGTAATGAATAGTTCATATATCATTTAATTTATTTTAAGAATAAAATTACTTTTTTAATTTACAATTTAGTATATTTTTATGAGATATTAATTAATTACGAATTATGTGGCACTTGTTAGTATGGATGTTAGTTGAATTAACATGACTCAGTTCATGTTTGCACTACACTAATTGCTTGATTGTGTGATAGAATTTTAAATTGGATGTTTAAGAAATGAAAATATTTATTATTGTATAGAAATATCTATTATATGAAATGATCCCTAATTTTAATCTTATTATGATTTATGTTTATTTTTATATCTTATTATAAGACATAAATTTTAATTAGTTGTTGTCATGAATTTAATTATATTTATATTATAATAATTTTAATATTATATTGTTAATATATTTTATATTAAACAATAGCAAAAATTAGGGTGCGGACCCTTTACAAAATGATTGTCCAAGGGCGTACAAACATAACACACCAATAGCAGAAAAACATTAACAAAGTACTAAAAAAATTAAGAATAAAATAGGGGTTATAGGTGAGGTGCCTATAACCATAGGTGTTGTCATCATTATTCTTAGTACTACCAAAAGACTGGAGAAAAACTAAGCAACTATTCCAAACTACAAAATTTGTCATAGAGTTGGCAGAGGCAACAATTACCAAACAAGCTATGAAGGTTGCAGCAGGAAATAACAAAGTAAAACCCCACTAGGGTGAATATAGAAATCCACTAGACCTTCGGGGGAACCTTAATGTCACATCTCGACTACTGCAGAACATGAGACCAATCATCAATGATGAATTTGAACAATTCCTTATAATTTCCCTCTTCTTGCTCATTCTCACCCGGGATCTTGCACTGCATCAAGCAAATGGAAGTTATCAAGTTGTGCACAACTCAAAGGCTAAACCTAGAGATGCTCTCTATCTTTCTTTCCACTTCACTGACATGATTCCTTAGGTTTCTTATCTCATTCTGCATTTCAACTAGTTCCATGGTCGGGGTCATGACAATTTAAATTGGATCGGCCATAATAGGCATCTTGCTTATACCAATACCAAAAGACCCATTTTTCTCACTGATGAAAATATGTTTAGCACTATTTGAGGTATCCTTATTGGAGCTGCTACTAGAATCCTTCCCAAGGTCCTTGTCTTTAGAATTCTTCTTATCATTCACTCTCCTTATCTGCTTCCTGATTTGTCCGCTCAGTTTCTTCCTCGTAGTCATAGTTAACCAGGACCTTCTTTCCCTTCCTAGAAAATCTAGTTAGAAGATGATTTGACCTCCTAGGGGTACTATGTTCCTCCCCCATCTCCTCCTCATCCTCTATATGAACCTCTTGGACCATAATTTTTTTCCTTTTTTGAAGTCGGGTAGGGGTTATTACCTTTTTCTCTTAGAACTCGTGAGCAAGGAATCTCTTTCCTTAGGTCCATAATCTTGGTTTGCGGTGTCATAGTTAAGGATTACGGTGGTACTTGGGTGAGAAATAATTTTATTGAATCCTGACTTTTTAATCCCTTTCTTCTTGCTTTGGTCAGGCAGGTCAATGATGGTAGCAAATGGAGGAGATTGAGAGACTGGAGTTTCATAAAATATTATATTATAAATGTTAAAATTATAATATTGTCATAATTTATGTCGATGCAATTATTTTAATGTATTTATAATTACTATTATTATTGACTTAATCTTTATAATATTATAATTAATATAATTTATTTAACATTTAAATATTAATATATTTGTATATTTTATATTATATTATTATTTTATTTGCTTTATATTACCAAAATTGTATATTGTTAAATTATGTGGCATGTGAAATATATATATATTGACCCTCCTGTCTACCTGTAGTATACATTAAATATATATAAACACTTACCAAACTTTCTATTTTGTATTGGGGGAAATGCACAACTTTTTATTATGACACGACAATGAATACTTTTTTAAAAAATTTATTTTTGTAGTGAATGTATCTTGTTTTATTATGCATTCATTTGAAATTATTTTAATTCATAGCAAGTTTATTTTCTTCTTTGCAAATTGGCATTTGTAATGCCATAGATCCTCATGGCAGTTGGAAATGTCTCTTGGTGTCAGTTGTCAAAGTTTTAAAAGGTAGTGTGGTGTTTCCGATGATAAAATTGTATTTCCCAACTGCTTTCAAATGGGCCTGAAAAGTAATTCCAAACAAGAAAAAGGAAAAAACAAGATTGGATAGTGTGTGAGATAAGAGGAATCTGGTGGAGTCTTCCCCGCCCTAAAATAACCTATCAGCTAATTAGATGCAATATTGTATGAGATCAAGCTCTCAAGGTTACTCTTGATCAATTGTGAGATTTAACTAGCAATCACAGTTTTGTCTATAATGGGTATGCCAAACATATGTGGAAGGTCAATTAGAGGGGGGTGGTATATTTTTTCATATGTATTGGTGTAGTACTTGAGGTTAATCGATAGGCCATGTTTTTAGGTCCTAATTCATTAGTGGGTGCCAACAAGCACCAGCTTGCACATGAATACCATCAACACTATTCAATCTCACTCTAAACCTAATCAAGATGCCCCTACGGTTTCCCAAATACTATGAGCTCCATAAAGCATCTTTGTTGGGACCAAACTAAGCTCTTGGGACCCAAAAATCTAATTGGACTTAATTGAAACACTTACTCATCAACATGAGACTCAAGCACTAAATCAAGACAAGAATTACAAGAGGACTCTAGCATGGTGGACCATAGTTCTCTAGATGTGTTGGCATCTTGAACTTCCACTAGTGTCCAATTGTCATGTTGGCGTATATTATTGGCTAATAAATGTACTGCTATCCTCAAAATGTGTTAGTGTTCAAGGTAGTGAGTGAACCCATTGAATTTTAGGGATCCTTGATCACCCCCAAACACTTTGGTGAAGTATAAATACATGAATGACACTTAAGGAAAGAGAAATTGATAAAAGGTTTAGGGACATAGTGCACAAACTTGTCACCAAGTCATTGGGTGAAACTTGCAAGCGTGGGAAGGATTGGGTAGACTCTAAATACTTCCAACCCACCCTAAACTCCCAGATTTGATACTAACACTCTTAAACAATTCCTAGCCATATCTACACCTCATTACAAAGCTTTTTGGATTGTCTAAAACAAACCTGGATTGACTCAATTAGACTTGAATCCACCTGGATGCATTCAAATTCACATGACAATAATGAGAGAGGACTAAGACTCCCTCAAAATACCACTTAACACATATAAGCTCATTTTAAGCACCAAATGAAGTGTCCATATGATTAAAACCAAGATATGTCATCCAAAAGAAAGGTGTAATGAAAGAGTTTGCATTTGATACCAACACTAGCATGCATAAAACTACTCTAATCCATTTCCATGTCATTTAATAATATTATTCTTTGTGTGGAGTGTCCAATATACAATGACATAGTTAGATTTCCCTTGAATAAGTACATGTTGTTTGCAATTGTGCATCAAATGGAAGAATAATAATTTACTTGAGGAGAAGATGAGATATGTGCTCTCGATGCTAATATTGAATCCAAGTCCACCAGTCCTTGACCATGGTTTACATTGACACTCAACCATGTGGAACCCATAGGTCCACCCCATTGTACTTATGGACATAGTCATGTACAACCCACATAGTCAAACAAGAATACACAATGTAGACACATAAAGCATGATCATAAACATAATGTTCATAATAGAGAGGGTGATAACTATATGATACATGGTGAGTCTACTCAAATATACACAAGGGGTTGGACATTAGAGATTATGAAATGGGAGTTTCATCATGTAGCTCAAATTAGTAGTTCACAAGGAACCAAGAGATCCACGCATCGGGATGTGGATACTCGATCATGCCAAATCAATCCCTGAGATGGCCAAGCCTTCTCGATACATATTTAGCCTATAAAAACACTCAAGGCATACAATGGAAATCCAAATTTATCTCATTGATAGTGTTTCCCCAATACTATAATTATGTCTTCTCTTGAATTACTATCACACTCCAATAGGTTATATGAGTGGCTTTGTTGTGTCTTAACCCCCATTGAGAGCCACTCCCTTAACCAAATGTAATACCCACACCCTAATCTCATCACATTTATCATGAATGAGGAAACAAAATTGAAAACTAATGCTAGATCACAAAATGAGTCATAATGCAATATTTCAACAAGCCATTATTAAAATATATGTACATTACCCAATTAGTCATTCCCACATGTGAATGGATCCAATTTGATCCAAGAATAAAATCTCATACATAGTATACATTATTCTCTATCATAAAATTGTATTAAATTGATTAAACTCATCTTTTTGTGTGTATCGCAAAACTTCCAATAACTAGGTTTGTGGCTTTTCACCATGGAAGGACCTTCAAAACCTCTAAAATTCAAAATGCTAAAATAAAAATTAAAAATTAAAAATAACCTTTTGAAGATAATATATCCAAAAGCTTATTTCCATAATCAAAACCTCATTTTATACATTCAATCCAAAATTTGGCAACACAACATTTCCTACGACATGTTCTTGAAAATTTTAACAAAATAATATATTCACTCAATGAAATCACTTGTTTCAAACTAAGGAATTCTTCCAATGCATAATTCTAATCAAATTAAATCAATTTGAAAAAAATAATTTAATGGGGAAATATGGAGAAATCAAGGTTTCCCTACCTCAACTCGAGCAAACCTTCAAGCTTTAGTAAAATTGCACATATCATGCCCCATTGAAGAACTCTTGGAGAAAAAGGTAAAAACATGCACACTTTTCTTTTAATTTGAAAAAAATGAATGATTGACAATAATAGCATGAACTCGTGCACAAACTTTATATACAATGCAACATTAAGCATTAACATTCACTGAATAACCATATACTTTACCAACATAAACAACACTAAAACCGTTAATGCAGAAGGTCAATGTACACTCTCAAGGGTTCCATGGCCACAATGTAATGACCATATTACATGAAAATGATAAAGAGCTCAGATAGGCATTCACAAGCCTCTTGACTTGCCTTGGATACCTAAACCATGAATGTCAACTCAAGCTACTTGGTTCACTCTACGAACCTTCAAGGCAAGGTTCAAATTTGAGGAATTCAATTGACAACATGGTAAATGAGGTCAAAACATGAATATTAATATTTCAAAAGGATCATGAAGGTAAGGGATATCTAAATCAAAAACTAATTTTTGCATAGACCAAGTGAAACATCAAACTGTCACAATTGTGTTGTTCTATAGTAATGAATGCGCAGTAGCAGAATACAAATGCATAGGACCAAAAGATATTTACACACAAATTTTTGCCCATATGCACAGGGACATAAAATATATGCGTAGCTCTTCACGCAAATGTGCAATAGATTTGGATAAATGTGCAATAATTAAGGACATATGTGTGAAATCAAAGCTAAGTTAACAAACCTAAGGAAAGGAGGTGATAACTCTTAGGTTTGATCGTCAAAAGGTCAGATATTTCTAAGGAGGATACTAAGAACATGTTAGAGTAATAAGATATTTAACTTATTAATTAAATCTTTTGATTTAATTATTAAGTCACTTATTATCTCTAGTTTACTTAGGCTAAACTTTAGGCATATAATAATTAATTCTTTTATTAATTATTATCATGCAACCTAGATATTTCCCTTTTAGGGTTTTGATCACCTTTATAAGGTTTTGATCTCATTGTATTTTTTTATTTTTTTTAAAGCCAAAGTGGACTAGCCACCATAATTACATTAATATAAACTGATTCAAAGACTCATCCGTGGAAGAATCAGGAAGAAACCCCAGAATCATAGTCATATACATGCAAAGAAAATACAAGGTTAATTACATATGGTTTTCCTCATGGAAATCTTGAAACCATACATGATGTTACAATTTTGCAAAAACCCACTAAATGGGTATATACAAAACTGGATCAAGCTACACACCAAAAACTCACTAGATCCATAATATACTCGATTATAATATAATATAAATGACTGAAATCACAAGACTATCATTCATCATAGGATAGAATGAACACTGCACGAGATCCCATGCCAGCTCCCAACCCATCAGCAGATCCGTAGTAGACACTGCATTCCAACCATCGAGCAAATTTTGAGCTGCAGGGGGAATGGTGGAAGATTGAACCGGAGAGAGAGGAACATTCAAATCTAGTCCCAGTTTAGAGGAACCAGGAGGAAGCACCTTGTACACTGGGTTCAATGGCAGAGGCTGAACCAGAGGAAGTGGTGAAATAAAAAGATCCAACACCACATGCACTGTTCTCCTGATGTTATCCGTGAGATCCTTCCCAAGAACCGGGGACACAATCTGCAAGTTGTTACTGATGAGTTGATAACTCCTTTTCTCCATCGCCCATTTAAAACAATCATATGCCATAAGATGTTCATGGCTTATCATCAGGTCATGGTGAGAAAATAGACCACCAATCAGCACTTTACTTGACCAAAATTCACACTTATGTAGTGCCGCCATAAGCCGAGTGTCTGAAATAAACTAAGGGCAAACTATTTTATTGGCAATATAAACCATTAACTTGATCGATTGTAGCAGGTCCATTAAGTTGGATAGGAAGATTGATACCAGTTGCGATGGGAATACAACTACTTTTGTCCTTGGTGAGAGCACATTTTCACCAATAACCGGATGAATTGCCCTGTAATGAAGCATGGAGTTGTAGATGAACACTTGTTCAAGCTCTGGGACATCAATTCTATTGGGGAACGAAAGTTTAGAGGATAGCGGGGATATGAAGACCCGATAGTTTCTGGGCAGGGGTTCAGTATGGTGATTACCGCAAGTATCGCAGTAGGGAAACTCCATTTGCAACTTAAAGCGCAACTAAATCTATATTCCAGCTCTGGGATACTTCTCAAAAACCACAAAGCTTTACCAAAGTGCAGGGTATTTGAAGGCAGCGAATGATCAATCGCACTAAAGGGAAGGGTATTTGAAGGCCGCGAATGTACATTTGGGTTTTGTGACATTTATGGCAGATCTCACATAATCTTTGCTTGAGGGTGTAATAGTATAGGGATCATTATAAATAGAAATGCTTGTCAGTTAAATTGCACATACCTCTATGTGAAACCATACAAAACTTGCAGGAGCATAGTACTTAGGTTGATCTGTTCATTAGCAATGACAACATACGATTGTAGGGTGATGCTTGAATAAGTACTCCATAGATAACACATTCATTTTAGCATCATCCTACCACACTTACTCATAGACACGTCACTTATGCCGTGTGGGCAGATGATGCGTTGTCATTTACACCCACCATATAATAAATCCAAATGGCAAGCTGCACTTTGGAATGTCTCACATCCGCATGTTTGAATTAGGGCTGTCATATTCTATCTTTTCTAATCTAAGAATGTCTTAAAGTTTTACATCTTGTTTTGTGATATCATCTGGATATAATGACATTTCATCATGCCCATCACACCCTTTATTTGCTAAATGATCTGCCAGCGCATTCCCTTCCCACAGTATATGTGATATGAATACTTCTTGAAATGAATATAATAATTGCCAGATTTTTGTAGAATATATGTAAGTCTCCAATTGTGTGATACACGAGTAATACATGCTTTGATTATAATCAATGAGTCACCTTCTATATGAATCTGCTGAAATCCTCCTGTTTTAGCCAATACTAAACTAGCAAATAGTGCCTGGGCTTCTGTCATATTATTTGTTCCGAATGGGAGTGGGCAACACTTAATTGCTAACAATGAGCCTAGATGATCACAAATGCATACTCCTACACCTGAATTCCCTAGGTTTCCTCTAGAAGAGCCATCAAAATTTATTTTAACAATCCCTATAGATGGCGGTAACCATTTGACTGTAGCTCTACTATTTCCTCTATTAGGTGATGTTTGGTGGCTCCAACCAAAAGGTATATGTATACTTTTCCATTCATGCAATATAGAAGAGTCCCAAGATGTCATGACTAGATTATATCTAAGTTTACTGTGACTAGCATTTACTAGTTCAAATATAGACCTTTCCAGCTCTTATGTCACTATTTGGATTGGCGACAAAGTTCTGCGAAAAATTATTTTGTTTCTCTCCCACCATATTGCCTGCACTACTAACGTAGGAATGCACTTCCAAATAGTAGAAAATAGGGATGAGGAGTACATATCTGGCCAAGACTCAAATAAGTCCCATAACTTGTGTGGAAGAGGTGTGGAATAATGAAGTTTTTCAAGGATGAAAAACCAGCAATCTTGTGCAAATTGACAATTTAGAAATAGATGATCTGTGGCTTCCTATTGACTATCACACAGAAGACAGTTGAATAGTTGTGCTATGTTGAGTTTGTGTAAGTGATCACTAGTTAGTGATCTATTCTTTAGTGCTATCCAGGCAAAGCAACCTGCTTTGGGTAGAGTCAGGTGATTCTAGCAGAATGTGTAGGCACGGGATGGTTTTGTGATAGCATCCCTCTGTTGGATAAGTTTATATCCTTCTTTAATGGTGAAGTTTCCATCTTTCCTAGGAGCCCAGATCAATTTATCCTCAAAATTTGATAGATAGACTATTTTTTTGAAAAGATATTCTATAAATGATGAATTCCTTGGGGAGATAATGGCAGTTCATGAAGATCTTTCCATATTACTTTTCTTGAGAATATGCATACTGTTGAAACATAGTCATAGAGGTAAGGACCCCATTCATTTTCCATAGTAGCAACTATGGCCTCTATATCCTCCATTTGTATTAGGGGTGGGGCACCATTCCATGAATCGCGCCAGTATTTGACTGCTAATCCACTATTCACCTCCCAAGTAATGTAGTTACTTACTATTTTTCTAAAAGATATCATGATGTCCCAAATGGCTGAACCTTTTGGGGGTCTAACACAGTGATAATTCTGGCTGGATTAGTATCATCTAAGTACTTATTTTGCATAATTTGACACCATATGTTATGTGGTTTGGTGTACATTTGCCAAACTAGTTTTCCCCCAAAAGCCTGATTATGTTTTTGAAGATCATGTATCCCTGCTCCGCCTAACTGCTTTACCTGTGCCATGTTCTCGAGAGATATCAAGGGAATTTTCTTCCCATCATTAATATTTCCTGTCCATAGAAAATCTCTTATCAGTTTCTAGATTATTTGAATTACCGAGGGGGGCGCTTTGAGAACTGATAAATAATAGTTTGGGATAGCTGATAATACTGTTTTAATAAGTAAAATTATGCCTGATAAAGACAACCACCTTGCTTTCCATGCTACAACTCTAGCCTTAATCCTATCAATGATAGGTGTCTAGTAGCTAGTTTTGTTGGCCCCCATGAAGAATGGGATTCCAATATATATAGATGGAAGGAAGTCAACTGAAAATCCTAGAAGATTGACAATCCTATTGGATACAATCTGATTAGTGTTAAACAAATAGATTTTAGACTTTAGGGGGTTAACTTTTTGATTCGAGGCTGGTGAATAAAGATCTAATGCTTGTTTGATCTTCCTGGCTTTCGTGATATTAGACACCCCAAAGAGGAGTGTGTCATCCGCAAAGAGGGAATGTGTCACTGAGATGTCTGTTTGAACAATATGAACTCCTTTCCAACAACCTAAAGTGTGCTTTCTCTAAATAATTCTACTGAATGATTCTGCCATGAGGATGAATAACACTGGTGACAAGGGATCACCCTGCCTGATTCCTTGTGTGCATGAGAAGAATCTCGTCGGCACCCCATTTATCAATACTAAAAATCCAACACCCGATATGCAGGCCTTGATCCATTTACACCAACCTTTTGAAAACCCAAATTTCTACAAGACTTTTATTAGGAATGCCCAATTTACCCTGTCATAAGCTTTCATCATGTCCAACTTGATGACAAAGTGTGAAGTTTTACTAATATTAATTGAATGAAGCACTTCATGTGCCACTAAAGCACCTTCCATTGTTTCCCTACCTGGTACAAATCCCCCTTGTGGTTGTGAGATAAGGTTAGGAATGAGATGTTGCACTCTAAGATATATGGCCTTTGTGATGATCTTGTAAATAGTGTTGCAAAGATAGATTGGGCGAAATTCCACAAAAGATTTGGGAGTCTTAACTTTCAAAATGATAGCTATATTTGTGGTATTAAAGCTTTTTAACATGGATCTGCTAGATCTAGACTCTTCTATTACACCCAATAAGTCCCACCCAATCTAATCCCAACATGATTGGAAGAAAAGCATTGTATAGCCATCTGGGTCAGGTGCTTTATCTAGGGGCAGGGAAAAGACCACAATTTTGAGTTCCTGAATTGTGAATGGAGCCATGAGTTTTAGATTACCAGCTTCTGTTACTAGTGAAGGAATTGTCTCTAACAATTCATCCACTGGAGGGGCTACTGAGCCAGGTATAGGAGGGGGACCTAGCAGGGACTGAAAGTATCTGACTCCTTCTTCTTGAATGCTTTGGGGCTCTAATAGTAGGCTACCCATTTCAACATTAGTGATAGTGAGGATACAGTTAATAGCTATTTTTTGTTTTGCTGAGGCATGAAAGTATTTGGTATTCCTGTCCCCCTCCCGTAACCATAATTCTCTTGATTTTTGCCTCTAATATTCCTCTTCTCTGTAGCATATTTCCTCCCATTCCTGCATAAGATTTTTCTAAGTAGTGTAGGAGTCCTGATCTATGCCTTGTTTAATAATATTACTGTATATTGTTTCCAATTTTTTCTTTACTACTTCTTTTTCCTTGAAAATGTTCTTGAAGACCTTTTACTATTCCCTCTCTGAATGAATATTTCATCTGTCAGATCATTCTTTGTTGTGTCTCCATTCTTTGCTTTTGTGACAGGTTTTTGCTATAATGGATCTTGGTGTATGAATTCTAACATGGTATTAGAACCTTGTTGTCGCAGCCCGTTCTTGAGTTTTTGAATAATTGTTTGGAGCTCTTAGGGTTTCAAGTTTATAGAGGTTTCTTATGTGGATCTGGGGGAGTTGTTTTTCAGAGCACTTTGGGCACAAACTGACCTCACGGTTGCATCTAGAAGACCCAAAAACCTCTATTTTCATATAAGGCATGTCTAATTTAGACAGAGTTGAAATTTGAGGCAAAAAAAAGTATGTACGACCTTGTTCTGGGCATGTTTTACGAGGCAAAGAATTTTTTTTTTAAAATCAATTTTTAATTTATTTTTAGTCTTGGTTTTAACATGGCTAATGTTAACTAGCAGTGCTTCCAAGCGATCACTGCCCAACAACCACTGTCGGGCCACAACGCCTCCCAGCGACTGCCTCCACCATCATGTCGTCCAGCAGCCACCACCATGCTATTGTGCAGCCACCACCACACCACTATTGAGCCCCATTGGACTTGCAGCCAGGGTTTTTAAGCCCCCTAGGGCTATAAATTTTTTGGGGGGGCCTTTTTGACCACTCTTTGGTTTTTTGCTCATATCTAGAGCAAACAGAGGTCTTTTTTTGCAAACAAGACATCGTCAGAAAGCTCTTTCCAAGATGGAGACTTTGGTGCGGGTTTAGTTTTCATATTTTTATACTTCATTACCTCTTTTTCCAGTCAAAGTGAGGGCTTCTTTTATGCACTCTCGGGCCTCCAAAATGTGCATACAGACTTCATTTTTTGCTCACGAATAAGCGTTGGAAAGCTCTTAATGAGATATCTTCATATCTAAGTTTATTTTCTGAGAAAATTGATCAGGTATTTTCCCATTCAATTTGAAGCATTTCTTGTACTGTATCTCCTTCTAGCCTTTCAATTTGTACTAGGTTTGATATTTCTCTTTGTGGGAGGGTGTTTTTTCTTGTTTTCTATCATTTATTTCAGAAAAAGTAGAGCACTCAAAACACAAAATACAAACCCTTATGCATCTTATGTCTAGTTCTAAAAGATAGCTAATAATTAAATAGTTAGAGCAGTGCAAATCCTGTATTAGATGAGCTTCTCACTCCACATAATTTTTATTTGTGGAAATCTTGTATGACTCAGCTTCTCAAGTCACGAGGGTTACGGTCTTGTTTGGATGTCATTCAACCGATATTGACTTATCCTTACAAGATCATGTAGCATAGGAACAAGATGGATGAGGTCATGGGTGTGATTTCTTTGCATGTTTAAGATAGTTTTATCTTTCATCTTGATGGTTGTGATGTTCTTCTTAATATTTGGGAGAAGTTCCAAACTCTCTTTGGCACAATCAATGAGTTTAGGGCACTTCAGATTGAGGCAGAATTGACAACTTTGGGTCCTAAGTCATTTCCTTCTATTCATAATTTCTTGATGAAATTCAAATCTATTAGGTCTATCTTCCATGGTTGTGGAAAGAATAAGATAGATTCTGAGTGCATTTACCTTATTCTTTATAAGCTTTGTGGTCCCTTTTAGATATTTTCTTCTACCTTCCATTCTACCATGGATGCTTTGGGTGCACGATTTACCATGTCTTCATTTGATGTGTTATGTGATCATTTGACTCATGAGTAGGCAAAGCTATCTCAGCATGATTCTCTCACCGGATCAAAGAATCAAGCATTGGTTGCCCAAACATCTAAGGAGAAACAAAATCCAAAACTGAAGCCAAAGAAAGATTTAACAAGTAGTGAGAGTTCCTCCAAGTGACCTCCTAAGTCTGATTCAAAACCACATTCCCATCCCAAGCAGGGGAAATCTTCAAAGTCTAGTGAGTCTTCCTCCAAGACTAGGAAGAACACAAGTGATCCTTGTAGTTTATGTGGAAAGGAAGGACATCTAGTTTCCAAGTGTTGGAAATGGTTAGAGGCTTTAGAGGAATCCATGAAACAACATCATATCACCTCACCTCAACCACCTTCCTCTTCCATAGGGAAATGAAATGATCTTTCTGCACGAGCTTTGTCTTCTGAATCCACATGGCTTATTGATTCAGGTGCTTCTCATCACATGTCACACACTCGGAAGCTAGTCACCACACTTACACCAAGTCATACTTCACATGTTGTCATTGGTGACTCAACACAGCTTGCAATTATAGGTTCTAGTACTATATCAATCTCAGGTGGTTGTCTTCAGGATGTACTTCTTATTCTTGACCTTTCGACAAACATCTTTTTTGTTTATCAGGTTTGTCATTCTGGCTCTGGTAAGACAGTTGATTTCTCACCACATAATGTGGTTATTCAAGACCTCCATGATCCTAATATGATTGTGAATACTAGCAATGTCAACCCTTAGTCTTTCTTATACATGTTTGATGGCTTCAAGAGTTCATATAGCTCTGGGGTCTCTCTTGTGGCACATGCAGATACAATGAGCATACTTTGGCATGAGCATTTTGGCCATGTCAATTACAAATACTTACATCAGATGAGTACATAGGCACTTGTGAGTGGGCTTCCTCTAATTTCCTATACTGATGGTGTATGTCGAGGTTGTGCTCTTGGAAAATATCACAAAGATCCTTTTCCTTCATGTCGAGTCACATGTGATAAGGCACCCCTGGATTTGATACACAATGATCTTAGACATTTTTGTCTCCTTCATTTTTAGGGGCCCACTATGTGCTCACTTTCATTGATGACTTCTCTAGGCATCCTTAGGTGTACTTTCTCAAGTACAAGTCTGATGTATTTGATACCTTTCATGTCTTCAAGACATTTGTGGAGAAGCAATCTAGTCTTCTTATCAAGAGGATACACACCGACAATGGGGGGAGTACGTGAATCAAGCTTTTAGGGATTTTTGGACTGAGTATGATTTACACTATCAGTTGATAGTTCCCCACACCCCTTAGCATAATGGTGTTGCTAAGAGAAAGAACAAAACATTAGGGGAGATAGCCAATTATATGCTTCAGTCTCGTTCTATGCAACCTTCTTTTTGGGCTGAGGTAGTCAATTATGCCAACTACATTCAGAATCGGATGCCTCATAAGGCATTATGACATATGACTCCTGAGAAGGCTTGGTCTCAAATCAATTTGGATGTTTCCAATTCCAAATTTTTGGTAGTGAGGCTTGGGCATTTATTCCATATGCTCAAAGGAAATCCATGGAGAGGAAGAGCTGACCACTCATATTTTTTTGGCTACCATGAGGATGCCAAGGCGTACAAGTTGTTTGATCCTAATTCCTGAGAGGTCTTGTTTCAACGAGATGTCCAGTTCGCTGAGCACTATCCTTTGATAGATTCTCCATAACTAGCTTCTCCCTCACTATCTACTCCCTCATCTTCATCTATTGAGGATACCTTTTCTCTAGATCATGATGATAATGATCCACCATCTCTACCACCACCAAATGATCTAGTTTTTCCTAGGTAGGCCCATTTTATAGTTGATGCAGTAGGTTCTTTGGCAGGTGATCCTATAGATATATGTCATACTCAAGCTCAGACATATAGTTCTAGCCTTTTGATTCATTCCATTTTGGATGACCCTAAAAAATTTTCAAAGGTGATAGGTCACACAGAGTGGGATAGGGCTATGGATGAGGAGTATTCTTCTTTGATAGAGAATCATACTTGGGATTTGGGTTCTCTTTTGAAAGAGAGAAAGTTAGTTTGGTGTCGGTGGTTGTACCATACCAAGTATGATATAGATGGTTCTATTGACAAGTATAAGGCTTGTCTTGTTGCAAATGGGTTTTCTCTGGTAGAGGGTATTGATTACTCTGAGACCTTTGCTCATGTTGCCAAGATGAATTATGTTCACCTTGTATTTTCACTTGCAACTTCACAGGGATGGACAATATTTCAGATGGATGTGAAGAGTACCTTCTTGCATGGGGACCTCCAGGAAAAGATCTATATGGAGGATCCCCAGGGTTTTGTGCAAGACTCTTTCTTATTTTTCAGGCTTATACATTCATTATATGGTCTCAAACAAGCCCCTTGGGCTTGGTATGAGAAGGTGGACTCTTTCTTGCTTTTTACACACTATACACATTGTCATTCTGACCACACAATGTATATTCATCATCAGGGGGTTGGCATAGTTATACTTGTGCTTTATGTTCATGATCTTTCATCACAGGTAGCTCATCCTCCATGATTCAAGATATACAATGAGCATTGATGGAGCAGTTTGAGATGATCGATCTTGGTCTTCTACATTATTTTTTGGGCCTACAGATTATTCAGTCTTCCGATGGGATTTCACTCTTTCAGCAGAAGTATGCTCTTGAAATGATTCACATATTTGACATGCTTTCTTGCAAGCCTGTACCTACATCATTTCAGCTAGGTGTTGTGTTGTCTTCCACTTGTCCTACACCTTCAATGGACTCCACTTTGTATAGACAGTTGATTGACAGTTTATTGTACTTGACACACACCCATCCTAATCTTTCCTTTGTGGTTGGACTTGTCTCTAGATTCTCCCATGATCCTCATGAGAGCCATTGACAAGATGCCAAATGTATTTTGCGATATCTTTGGGGCACTACACATTATGAAGTTCACTACACATCAGGTTCCCCACACATCATTGGCTTCACTAAGTCAGATTAGGCTGTGATGCTAACGATCGAAAATATACTTCTGGCTTTATTTTTTTGCCTTGGTTCTGGTCCTATCAAATGGTATTGCAAGAAGCAGATTGCTACTGCATTATCATCTATAAAGGCTAAGTAATTGTTGGAAATACAAAGCAAGATACTGAGAGGGGGGGGGGGGTGAATCAGATCTTCAAAATTAAACACTTAAAACAAACTGATCCACATTCATACATATATGAATCTAATGTAATATCAAATAGAATCCACACAATGAAATAAATAACTCATAACACAAGAAATTGGTAACCAAGAAACCCAAATAGGTAAAACTAGGGTGGGGATGACACCCACAAAATTCTCCACTACTGCAGTAATAAAATGTGTCTGTTAGGGCTACAAAAGTTGATTACAAAATGCAATCTACCTTGTTAAAAGTCTGCCCAGTTACGAGCTAAAGATCATTACAATCTACCCCGTGAAAGGATTTCAACTTACAATGAAGTAAGCACTCTGTTAGGAGATTTAGAAAGGTCTGCTACAACCACTCTGTTAAAAGATTTTGACATGATACAATGATTAGAATGCATCAAGTATTGATCCTTCATTATGCACTCAGATGCTAAGGATGGATCTCCTCTTTCCAGTACCTTCTATGATTTGACAATCTGATATAACTTTACTCTGTTGTTCACTGTGTTGTCACTTTTCTTGATCTCTGCTTCTTAACAAAATAATCCTCTGTGCATTTCACTTCAAAAATGCAATCACCACACACTTCGTCTGCTCTCTTCTTACACACACAAAATAGGGTTTAGAAGCAATCTAATATATTTATTCAAGTCTGATAATGAGATCTAGATCAACGATCAAGATCTAATACCTATACCATCAAGGTATTTACAATTAATGTTTACAATAGATCATGCATAGGATAAAAAAATTAAATGCATAACTAACTCCATAGAAGAA
>MU228233.1:1347044-1370572 GCA_018584345.1 Thuja plicata
CCACACAATGAAATAAATAACTCATAACACAAGAACTTGGTAACCCAGAAACCCAAATAGGTAAAACTAGGGTGGGGATGACACCCACAAAATTCTCCACTACTGCAGTAATAAAGTGTGCCTATTAGGGCTATAAAAGTTGATTACAAAATGCAATCTACCTTATTAAAGGTCTGCCCGGTTAAGAGCTAAAGATCATTACAATCTACCCTATGAAAGGATTTCAACTTACAATAAAGTAAGCACTCTGATAGGAGATTTAGAAAGGTCTACTAGAACCACTCTGTTAAGAGATTTTCACCTGATATAATGATTAGAATGTCTCAAGTATTGATCCTTCATTATGCACTCAGATGTTGATGACGAATCTTCTCTTTCCAGTACCTTCTGAGATCTGACACAATGATATAACTTTACTCTAATGTTCACTGTGTTGTCACTCTACTTGATCTCTGCTTCTTAACAAAATAACCCTCTATGTATTTCACTTCAAAAATGTAGTCACCACACACATAATCTGCTCTCTTCTTACACACAAAATAGGGTTTAGAAGCAATATAATATATTTGTAGTCTGATAACGAGATCTAGATCAACGATCAAGATCTAATACCTATACCATCAAGGTATTTACAATTAATGTTTACAATAGATCATGCATAGGATAAAATAATTAAATGCATAACTAAATCCGTAGAAGAATATTAAATGCATACATAAGTCAACCCAAAAAGCTTATACAAGTCAGCCAGATCACTTATCCTCAAAGTTTGAATCATTCCAGACATGTATACAAAAATTGTTATGCTCGGCACTTGTCATCTTTATCGCTCGACATAATAGAACTCTGTATCCTACTCAACTCGGCATAATACTACTTGGCTCGACAATGTAACTAGGCAATCTGAATACTACTCGACAATTTTTCTCGGCGTTGTATAGTTTTAGCTCAGCCACAGTGATAGCCAACTAAAACTGCCTAAGTGAATGACTAAGTGTTGGTCACTAATCATCAACAGAACTTATAGATTAACAATACTGAGCAATGGTGTTAGCCAGTCAGGAAATTTTATGGCTTCATTAGTTGATGACTGAGTTTGGGTTTCCTCTTGATAGTCCTACTATTATTTGATGTGACAATTAGAGTGTCATACACATTTCCTGCAACCTAGTAGAGCATCAACGTACCAAACATATTGAGATCCACATACACTTCAACAGATAGTTGACTCAGGATGGTTCTCTCATATTGAAGTACATACCTACAGAGGAGTAGGTTGCAGACATCTTCACTTAACCTTTGGCATCTTTGTGCTATCCTTAGTTGCATGCTATGCTACGGGTGAAGGAAGTTGTCCTTGGGGGATCTTTGTGAGGAGAGGCCTTCCTTCCTTCATGTTTTTTTTAGCATGCTTTTTCCATCTCTTTTTGGATTAGAGTTTTTCCCATGTGGTTTTATCTATTTCTCCACTTTACAGAGATTTGGTTATGATTGGGTACCTGATTAGGCCATGTTGTCGGGACCCATTTCCTACTTTCAGTAGTTGTTTCTTGGTTTTAGCTACTCCCTAAGTTTATCTTAAGGAGGTGGGGGGGGGTAGAGTAATAAGATATTTAACTTATTAATTAAATCATTTGATTTAATTATTAAGTCAGTTGTTATCTCTAGTTTACTTAAGCTAAACTTTAGGCATATAATAATTAATTCTTTTATTAATTATTACCATGCAACCTAGATATTTCCCTTTTAGGGTTTTGATCACCTTTATAAGGTTTTGATCTCATTGTATTTTATTATTCCCTCTCTGAATGAATATTTGATCTTTCAGACCATTCTTTGTTGTGTCTCCATTCTTTACTTTTGTGACAGGTTTTTGCTACTGTGGATCTTGGTGTATGAATTCTAACAAAACATTCAAGAAGATCACCTAAACATTGTACAAGTATAATGTATCATAAATACATCATTTAAAAGTAAGAATCTATGCTACACAACATAGAGCCAAACCAAGACACACAATTGCATAATGCATCCAACTACGTTCATCGAATCCTAAAAGATAATACATACATTCAATAACGTCATAGTAATCCAATTACTCCATCACACATTTATAATCAATACCATCAAAATAAACACTAAAATCCAATGTACCATTGAGAAAGGATACAATACTGAAATACAGTAATTGATATAATACAAGGTAACCGTATAAGGATACAACATCATGAAGTCACAAGTTCATAAAGTGTGCTAATGCCATATGGGACTACTCGACACCTATACACCGATCTACAAAGGCAATTGGTCACGTCACCCAACCATGAGGAACCTTCTTGACTTCACAAAGGGATCAAGAATTAGGTTCATTATCATACTCGAGGATTGGACATCCTATCCGAGTAGCCATCCTCCTTGTTATGAAGGTTCATTTAATCATCAATCCAAGGAGGTATTACTTTAAATGGGTCTACAAGATATATGCACTAAGTGTTTTCTCAAGCCACACTAGCTATGAAGCTGCAGGAAATAAAGAGTTAAAAGAAAACTTAATCTATTGTTGCAGGAAGTAAATACTTGGAAAATAACTGAACTAGAATACTAATAGTGAGGAAAAATGCTTAATGCTTGATTCACAACGTTTTAACTATTTTGTTGCTTTGGCTGCAGGAACAGATAAACACGGGAGTTGAAATGATGAGCTACAGGAAATAGAAATAACACTACTAAGGATTACTCACCAAGCGGGCCCCCTTGGATGAGTATCTAGAACTTAATTATGTGAAATGGATCTTCAACACTTCATTATTTTACTCATATGAAAATAAGTACAATTGTATTCATGAAACTGGAAAAATAGAACAAAATGCACTATCTCTAAATCTACTATATCTAAATTAACTAATGCCCTCCTTCTCACGTAGGAGCAGATATTATTTATAAAATAGGAAATCTAACTACTAACTGATCACACCAAAAGAATAGGTAGATTCTTTATTGCAATTAAGAAGTAGGAGTAAAGTTGTCGGGACCCATTTCTTGCTTTCAGTAGTTGTTTCTAAGTTTTAGCTACTCCCTAAGTTTATCTTAAGGGGGTGTTAGTGTAATAAGATATTTCACTTATTAATTAAATCATTTGATTTAATTATTAAGTCAGTTATTATCTCTAGTTTACTTAAGATAAACTTTAGGCATATAATAATTATTTTTTTTATTAATTATTAACATGCAACCTAGATATTTCCCTTTTAGGGTTTTGATCACCTTTATAAGGGTCTGATTTCATTGTATTTTATTATTCCCTCTCTGAATGAATATTTCATCTTTCAGACCATTCTTTGTTGTGTCTTCATTCTTTGCTTTTGTGACAGGTTTTTTCTATAGTGGATCTTGGTGTATGAATTCTAACAGAACATTCAAGAAGATCACATAAACATTGTACAAGTATAATGTATCATAAATACATTATTTAAAAGTAAGAATCTATGCTACACAACATAAAGCCAAACCAAGATACACAATTGCATAATGCATCCAGCTAGGTTCATCGAATCCTAAAAGATAATACATACATTCAATAACGTCATAGTAATCCAAATACTCCATCACACATTTATAATCAATACCATAAAAATAAGCACTAAAATCCAATGTACCATTGAGCAAGGATACAATGCCAAAATATGGTAACTGATATAATACAAGGTAACAGTATAAGGATACAACATCATGAAGTCACAAGTTCATAAATGTGCTAATGCCATCTGGGACTACTCGACGCCTATACATCCATCTACAAAGGTGATTGGTCATGTCACCCAACCATGAGGAACCTTCTCAACTTCACAAAGGGATTAAGAATTAGGTTCACTATCAGACTTGGAGATTGGACATCCTATCCAAGCAACCATCCTCTTTGTTTTGAAGGTTCGTTTAATCATCAATCCAACGAGGTATTACTTGAAATGGGTCTGCAAGATATATGCACTAAGTGTTTGCTCAAGCCACGCTAGTTATGAAGCTATGTGAAATAAAGAGTTGAAAGAAAACTTAATCTATTGCTGTAGGAATTAAATACTTGGAAAATAATTGAACCAGATTACTAATAGTGAGGAAAAATTCTTAATGCTTGATTCACAATGTTTTAACTATTTTATCGCTTAGGCTGCAGGAACAGATAAACATGGGAGTTAAAACTATGAGTTGTAGGAAATAGAACTACCACTACTAAGGACTACTCACCAAGTGGGCCCGCTTGGATGAGTATCTAGAACTTAATTATATGAAATGGATCTTCAACACTTCATTATTTTATTCATATGAAAATAAGTACAACTCTATTCATGAAACTCGAAAAATAGAACAAAATGCACTATCTCTGAATCTAGTATATCTAAATTAACTAATGCCCTCCTTCTCACACAGGAGCGGAGATTATTTATAAAATAGGAAATATAACTACTAATTGATCACACCAAAAGGATAGGTGGATTCTTTATTGTGATTAAGAAGTAGGAGTAAAGTTGTCGGGACCCATTTCCTGCTCTCAGTAGTTGTTTCTAGGTTTTAGCTACTCCCTAATTTTATCTTAAGCGGGGTGTTAGAATAATAAGATATTTCACTTATTAATTAAATCATTGGATTTAATTATTAAGTGATTTATTATCTCTAGTTTACTTAAGCTAAACTTTAGGCATATAATAATTAATTCTTTTATTAACTATTACCATGCAACCTAGATATTTACCTTTTAGGGTATTTATCACCTTTATAAGGTTCTGATCTCATTGTATTTTATTATTCCCTCTCTGAATGAATATTTCATCTTTTAGACCATTCTTTGTTGTGTCTCTATTCTTTGCTTTTGTGACAGGCTTTTGCTACAGTGGATCTTGGTGTATGAATTCTAACAAAACATTCAAGAATATCACATAAACATTGTACAAGTATAATGTATCATAAATACATCATTTAAAAGTAAGAATCTATGCTACACAACATAGAGCTAAACCAAGATTCAAATTTTCATAATGCATCCAACTAGGTTCATCAAATCCTAAAAGATAATACATACATTCAATAACGTCATAGTAATCCAATTACTCCATCACACATTTATAATCAATACCATCAAAATAAGCACTAAAATCCAATGTACCATTGAGCAAGGATACAATGCCAAAATATAGTAATTGATATAATACAAGGTAACAATATAAGGATACAACATCATGAAGTCACAAGTTCATAAAGTGTGTTAATTCCATCTGAGACTACTCGACACCTATACATCGATATGCAAGGGTGATTGGTCACGTCACCCAACCATGAGGAACCTTCTCGACTTCACAAAGGTATTAAGAATTGGGTTCATTATCAGACTTGGGGATTGGACATCCTATCCGAGCAACCATCCTCCCTATTATGAAGGTTCATTTAATCATCAATCCAAGGAGGTATTACTTGAAATGGGTCTGCAAGATATATGCACTAAGTGCTTTCTCAAGCCACGCTAGCTATGAAGTTGCAGGAAATAAAGAGTTGAAAGAGAACTTAATCTATTGCTGTAGGAAGTAAATACTTGGAAAATAACAGAACCAAAATACTAATACTAAGGAAAAATGTTTAATTCTTTATTCACAACATTTTAACTCTTTTTTCACTTTGGCTGCAGGAACAAATAAACACGAGAGTTGAAATGATGAGCGACAGGAAATATAACTAACACTACTAAGGATTACTCACCAAGTGGGCCCCCTTGGATGAGTATCTAGAACTTAATTACATGAAATGGATCTTCAACACTTCATTATTTTATTCATATGAAAATAAGTACAATTGTATTCATGAAACTGGAAAAATAGAACAAAATGCACTATCTCTGAATCTAGTATATCTAAATTAACTAATGCCCTCCTTCTCACGCAGGAGTGGAGCTTATTTATAAAATAAGAAATCTAACTACTAACTGATCACACCAAAATAATAGGTGGATTCTTTAGTGTGATTAAGAAGTAGGAGTAAAGCTATCCACATAAATAGGAACAAGAACTGTTTCAATAAACATGAGGAGCAAATTTAGCTTCCCACTACTTCCTAGCTTTTCTCAGAATTAGGAACAACATCCTAACTTAATCTTCCCTTGGTTTTTGCCAACTATATTCCTAAACTGGTTCCATTATTGCTCCTTTAGTTGCAGGACCGAGTCTTCATGGATAAGCATACAAATACGTGCTCAGTCTGGCTTTCTTCGATGAATTGTTATGCATTATAAATTTTTAAATAGGAACAAACCAATATACATCCAACACAACATACACACATATTTATTTACCAAATAGTTAATTATCTATTAAATCATAACTATAGATTTATCATATAAGTATATAACATTTTGGATAGAAATTAATGTCCATCCATGTGTGTCCAAAGTTTGTGAAAACCCTAAACCATGAAACTAAAGTTCATGTGGTTGCATGCCACTGATCTTAAACTAAATGGTAACCAAGTCTTTTGAGGATTAAAAAAAAGTGTAATAAATAAGGAACATAGTGCATAAAAGACTTTCCTAGACTTCTAGCAAGAGGTTATTAAAATGATAAAAACTACTCATCCTATCATTGCCCCCTACTAAGCCTAGTGTCGATCCTATGGCATTGAAAAGTTCCTGATTCTGGAAGTCATATGGAAATCTCCAACAATTTATTCTCCACCACTAGTACTCCCTATGTGCCAATAAAATCCTTTGGTGCGCTCCAGTTTGCTTGTCCTGCTGGCTTCTATTTGCTCATTCAATTCATTGTCAATGTAGCTATAAAGAGGCCACAGGAGAACATGGGGTTGAAAAGTCAAGGGGAGCCAAAGTTCAGGCCTTGCCTGCCTTCCTAATTGTAGATACCCAGACACACACTGCATGGCTGCTCTGAAGTTGATTAGGTTGTGAGGTTCAACCTTCTTTAATATCATAGGGAGTCTATCACATCTCTGTATTATCCCCTTAGTAGCCCTCTTCCCTTCATGATATGGCATCCTTTCAAATTCCCTGTAAACATGTTCCCTTATGTCAAAGATGCTTACCCTGACCTCTGGATGATGGAAACCACAAGCAATACTCAGCTAGTCAAGGTACATGGTTGCAGGCTTACTATTCTCTGGTTGCAGGGGAAAAGTCACTTTTCTTTCCTTTTCCCTATATTTTCTTAACTGATAACAAAATTTGATCTCATTCCTAGCCCAAGACATTAGGGATTTTAAATGGATATCCCCAATAAACAATAAAGGATTCCAATATGTATTTGAAGGGGCAACATAATTGTGGAGATACAATTCACATAGTAAACTATGAATAGAGTAAGGGGATTTATTGAAAATATCCAAGAATTCCTGGGATTAGAAATACTAGGGTCAAGGTCCCTAAGAACTCTCATCAATTTAAATAGGGGGTATTGTTCTTCTAAACACAATTCATAAACCCTAGGACGTGGTCTGCATTCCATTAAGTGGGGAATCAAATCAGTAACTGCATCCAGCTTCTATTGTAGAAACTTTACCTCTTGTTTCTATTTTTCAAATTCTTTGTGTAATCTTCCCCTCTCTAACTCCCACATACTATGCTCATATTTATGTTTGTAAAAATTTAAAGAAATTGAATGACAAGTTACCTATTTTAGAGGTACATGCCCATCCTCTAGTCTCTGCCTACTATTGACTTCTACACTCTTTTCCTTGGTATCAACCTGTTCCATTGTTTTAATAGGTGGTGGACTGCATACTACCAACTGACATGAATTTCTTTGGCTTTCCTCAGTGGTGGCTAGTTTATTAGCTGCAAAAACTAAACCATTTAACCCTTGACATTGTTCCCTATCCAGAGATTGAGCGATGTCTTCCATTTGTTGATCACTCATTTCCTCAAATTGTGTGTCAGTAGGAATCTCTTCCCCTATATATTTGTAATCTCTAAGAGGGCTACCAATATTTTATTGTTATGAAGAATGAGGTTCATTTGTTGGCTGCTCATCTTCAGAGATTTGGTTTGTAGGAATTTCTTCATGTAGTGTACTAGAGTTATCACTATATGGCACTGGTTCTTTCTCTTGGATCTGAACACTTCTCCTTAATGGAGTCTCTACAGTGGCTTCATGAACTTTCTTTGGAGTACTCTTCTTCTTGGAAGTGGTGGCTACAAGAGATTGGGAAGTAGGGGAAGTAGTGATTGTGTATTTCCTCTTTTTAGAACATGTGGAAACAGACTCAAGATTCCTTTCCAATTCTTTCTCTGGCACCTCCTTGCTCTCATTTCCTTTCACCCTTTATTTCCTACTAATTTCTTCAATTGTCACAAGAGTTCACAATGCAATAGGAACTTCTTCATCAATTATTTCATCACTAGGGTTCTGGGTGCTTGATGTCCTAGTTGTGGGTATTTTGGTTGTAGGAGAAGCTTTCAAAGTGGAAGGATCATGTGTTCTCTTACCAGATTCTCTAGGAATGTCTACCTTCTCCATAGTAACCCTACCACTAGGTCCTACATCTCTCAACTGAACTTCCCTAGCTGAAACAAACTCTTCCCATCCCATGGGAGACACATCCCTCAAAGATCTTTCTACTAATAGCTTAATTAACCCTTGATGCAATACAATATCCAGTTTTCCCCCTTTTACCTCCTCAAAACTCAAGGACAACATAACATAGAAGAAATTGGGGAGATTCATCTATCGGCCATGTCTTAAATGACTTGACAACTTAAAATGTGTTGCATGTAAATATTAAAATCAGCCTTCACAGGTGAAATACCTAATAACATAGGTGGCCAACTGAGGATATGGTGGAGGCAGGGAAAACTATATAGCTCCTTGCTTGTTTATCTCCAATCGTTGATCACCTTTGATTGTAAATTCTTCCCTGGCCGACCTGGCATCATGACCATGTGGGTATGGTTCTCCTACAGCTGGTAAGCCAAAAACTTATGCAATTCTTGCTTTTGAAACATCCACTCTCAACCCTTTTACTTGGGCTTCTCCAACATTGAGTGTAATCAAAAGTTTGAATGCACATTATTAAAGGTTTACACACTATTAAAGGTATGCACACTTGCTAGATCCTATAGTAACGATGAATGGTCAACTGGATCATGGTAGACTGGTGAGCCACCCATTATGAAAATTTCCTACCTCTATCAACTTTTCAAAAAAAAATACAAACCCTGCCTCTGTGTTGTGAATACCATTTTTCCTTCAAAGACTTTTGAAACCAAATGAAGAGCTTTAGAGGGATAAATTCAAGGCACTACTACTGATATCAAGAAATGTTGGAGTTACACACTTGTCTATGAGTAAGGTTAAAAAGAAGGTTGGCAATAGGAATTCTCATGTACTATTAGTCACATCAATGTGTACTAAGGCTACAGATTAATGATGATAAGGACATCTTTTAAGTAATTAAGAAAATTTAACCCTTTAGGAAATATGTAAGGGTGATGAAGGACACTAATGACATTTAATAACCCCTCCCCCTACTAAAACGGTGGCAGGTGTCTGCACATGCCAAATCTTGGATGGTGATGGGGTAATAAATGTTATATACAAATACAATACATCGACATCATGAAGTAATAAATAAACCAAGTGGAAAATAAATACATGTGTGTACCTAGAGGAGTGTTGCCAACTGATTATACTAGATCATAAATTTTTTGCTGACATGTGCTGAAAGAAATATTTGGTAAGATGGTGAAGTGGAAGTGTGAGTGGGGTGAAAGACACATGGCATGAGATGGAATGGAAAAAATAATTATGGAGAAAAGTGTTTCCTGAAGAAGAGGAAATGTTTATTATGAGTTGCATGTGACGTCAACAGTTAAAGACAAGAGATGAGCTAAAGGGTTTCGCCTTCGACTGCAGGAAGTGATGGTTATTGTGAAGACATGAATTGTAGTAGGAATTCAGCCTTAGTGGTTGGTTTATGGTATAGACGAAGTCTATGTCCATTTACCAGTAACTTGAAGTGGGCCAAATCTATTATGGTTAGTTGCGCAACACCATTATCAAAGACAGTCTCAATTTTATAATGACCTAGCCAATGTGTAGTAAGCTTACCTTGAATGTCCTAGAAGCGAGAATCATATAACAGGGCCCAGTCACCTAGGGAAAACTTCTTGGTTTTGATGTGAGAGTTATGCCACTTTTTCCCTGTAATTGAACTACCTTTGTGTTCTAAAGGGTGACTTTCCTCATTTCATCAAGTGCATTAACCAGTAAAATTCTATCCTGTTGTGCTACAGGAAGGCCATTGTTAAGCTCCAAGGTTGTACGCAGAGTTTTATGCTCAAAATCTGTGGGCATCATGGCTGAATTTCCATACAACAACTCAAAGGGGGTGAACCTTGTTGTGGTCTTCCATGTAGTTTGGTAAGCCCAAACAACTTTAGGGAGTCAGATGCTCTAGTATTTCTTGTATAGTTGGATGATTTTAGTGAGGATAGCCTCTATTTCCCTGTCATCGATCTCAACTTGTTCATTCTCCTAAGGGTGATATGGACTAGACTTCATGTGCCTAATGTTATATTCATTCATCAATGCAGTAATCAATGTTGAGGTGAACTGTGCTCTTTGGTCTGTGACTAATTCCCTAGGAAATCCATACTTGGTGAAGATTTATTCATACAAGAACTTAGCAACTCATTTGTCTCTAGGATGCTTCATGTCCCAGAACTCCACCCAATTGGTAACATAGTATGTGCATGTACCAGAATGTAAGAATTATCATTTAATGGGGGATAAATTGGTTGCACAAAATTCAACCCCCATTTATAAAAAGGTGTGACCACCACCTATGGGCACAGAGGAATTTCATCAGACTTGGTAGGTCTACCCATTCTTTGAAACCTATCACATTTCCTAGTGTAGTTTGATGCATCTTTGTATAAGGTGGGCCAGTGGTACCCTATTATCAACACCTTCAGGGTTGTTCTCTTTTCTGCAAAATGACCCCTAGATGGTTCATCATGACATGCTTGGAGGATGTCATATGTTTCATCCTCCCTCACACATCTTCTCATAACTTGATCAGGACTAGTGAAAATATATAATTTGCAATCTAAGAAAAGTTGAAATTTTTCTCTATTAGAAGCCTCTTTTCCTTTGATGAAAAGTAGGGAGGTATCTTGTTAGAGGCTAGATAATCTTCAATATCTGCATACCATGGAATTTTGACTGAGATAGAGAACAAATAATAATCTGATAAACCGTCATTAATGATGGTGGAATCATTAGTATTTTTCAGTCTTGACAAGAAATTAGCAACCACATTATTCTTGCCTAGTTTATCAATTATGGTGATATCAAATTCCTGTAGCAGCAACAACCATCTTGATAACCTTCCAGTTATGGTAGGATTTTTCACCAAGTATCTAATGGATGCATGATCAATGTGGACATATATTTGATACCCTATGATGTAGTGGCATAATTTATTAAGGACAGCTGACAGCTAACAATTCCTTTTCTGTGACAGTATAGTTCAACTCAGGTCCTTGTAGGTTCTTACTGATAAAATAAATAACATTCTCCATAGGGCCATCCTTTTTTCCTAATATTTCTCCTACATCATAGTCAGAAGCATTAGTGTGTATATGGAATGGAAATGACCAATTGGGACCTCTTAAAATAGGTGCCTAAGTGAGAACAAACTTCAGTTGTAGGAAGGATTCATCACAAGCTACAGTCTATTGGAACTCATAATCTTTTGCAAGAAGAGAATACATTGGGCCAACCATCTTGTTGAAGTCCTAGATGAACCTTTTGTAGTAGCCATCATGCCCTAAGAAACTTCTTACATCCTTCTGCTTTGTTTGTGTGGGAAGGTTAAGGATAACCTCAATTTTGGCAGGATCAACTTGTATGCCAACATTAGATATGTAATGCCCTAGGACCACTCCCTCTTAAATCATCATGAAACACTTCTCACTATTTAAAGATAATTTGTGCTCCTCACATCTCTTCAAAACTTTGCCAAAATTGGCCAAGGCTTCTTCGTAAGTTTCACCATAGGTTTTGAAATCATCCATGTAGATTGCCACGCAGTCATGAGAAATATCTGAAAAGATACTAATAACTTCTCTTTGAAATGTGGCTGGTGCATTACAAAGACCAAAGGGAAATACAAAGTAGGCATATATTCCCCAAGGATAGGTAAAGGCATTTTTCTCCTGATCTATAGGAAGAATTCAGATTTGGTTATACCCACTATACCCATCTAGGAATGAGAAGTACTTTTTGCCTGCTAGAGACTCCAACACTTGATCAATGAAGGGTAAATGAAAGTGGTCTTTCTTGGTGGAATTATTGAGTTCCCTATAATATACACACACCCTCCATTTACCCCACACACCCTCCATTTACCCCATTTCTTGGGAACTATCACCAAGGGAGAAACCCATTAGTTGTCTGATATGGGGTAGATGAAACCAACTTTCAATAGTTTTTGTAATTCAATCTTAACTATCTCCCGTAGGGAAAGATTGGCTCTTATTTGAAACTACCTGACATGTGGTTTATCCCACTTGAGATATATCCTATGGGTGCACAATTTTGGATCTAACCCTTATATATAATCACAATCCCATGCAAAGGCTTATTTATGATTCTTGAGCAGTTGGGCTAAAGAGAGTTGTTGTTGTTGATCTAATTTATTGTTTACATTCAAGCAACGTCCTAGGGAAACCTCAATTTGCTTGGTTAGTTCAACCATGGAAGATTCAATGAATGAGGGCATTTGTATTTCTTGGGGAAGTAATTTATGGTAAATTTGTGTGGCTACAAGAAGGAAGGATGACTCTGGCTCAGGATACAAAGGTTGAAGAGAACATTGTTGGGTAGAGGAACATTCAAAGGATTGTTCCCTCATTCCATAATTATTCTGCATTATATTTGTAAGCAATGCATCCTCTTCCTGAAGGTGTAAGAATGGATCTCTTTTGAGCATCATTAACTAAATGACTAAATTGACCTCCTCGAATTCATCTCTTATATCTGGCCAGACACAAGTGGTTAGTTCAGGCTGAGGCTGAGCAGGTGGATACAAGGCAAGTTTCTTGGTAGTTAGACCATCATAAATGGTCATATCTGTAGAATGAAAACCAATATAGGCATCTGTAGTAGCTATCCATGGTCGACCTATAATAATGGGATATCCCCCAAGTGTAGTTTTAGGTGAAAGGATCATAAAATCTACAAGGTATGACCAGGAGTCCAATTTCACAACTATATCCTCCACCATTCCATTAGGTTTAATTATGGAACTGTCTACAAGATACATGATAATAGGTGTAGTTTGAAGGTTGGATATACTAAGTTGTTGCATGATATCCTTAGTCAGGACATTAATAGCTACACCTAAGTCTATCAGGGCATTCTTTATGGTTGTTCCATTAACAATGAACTCTACAATAGGGCTGTTAGGGTCAGAATATTTGGGGACAATAAGTTTTCCAAGCATTATATCTGCAAGTTATCCTAAGAAATGGATAGTTTGGGGATCCTTCCTTTTTCTGCCAGGATTTGTGAAACAAGCTTCCTTAATAGCCTTTTCATAGGTGGGCACATCCTTGATTGCTTGGAAGAATGGAATTTTCACACTAATGTGTTTAAGCTGATCAAGTATGTCAAAAGTTGCTTCTATAGTAGGCTTGAGGATTTTAGCTTGTAGCCTTGATGGAAAAGGTGGGGTTGATTTCTTGGGTTTCTTAGCTATATTAGATAGGCCTGCTTGATTTGGAGTAGGAGATACATTAGATTGTTCTGGTCCCTTAGATGATATCTCTGTTATGATAGGGGAAGTAGGTGTAGGCATTGTAGTTCCAGACTACAAATGGATATCATTGATATTAATAGCATAAGAAGGGTGTTGAGTAGGGTCTATTGAGTAAACAAGTTAGTGCTGTGATAGAGGTCGATTGTTGGGATTTGGCTCAGGATGAGCGGGTAGCTGGATTGGCCTTGGAGGATTAGTTGTTGCTGTAGGAGGTGGCATGAGTGCTTGTTGTTGTGGCTGATGAGGTGGCTGCAGGAATCTAGGAGGTTGATTTGGTCATTGCTAGCCTCTTCTCCACTATGGATTCTGCTTCCAATTACCTTGTGGTGGCTTTCATGCCCCTTGGGGTTGTTGGAAACTACCTTGGGGTTGCTACCACTAGATTTTGATTATTATACCATTGAGGATTTTGATAATTTTTCCACTAAGGCTGGGGATTATTCCAAGGTTGGGATTGATAATTCATAGGAGGTTGCCCCTAATTATTATAAAAAGAACCACTAAATGATAAAGGATCTTGTGGCATAACTTGTCTTGGAGCCCATGGTCTCCTCTATGAAACAAAGAATACTTTCTCATTATCTCCTTCAATTAGCTTGAAGTTAGTGTGCAGTTGTGCATGCTCCAGGTTAGCAACCATCTCGCATTGATAATTTCTCTTCTTTTGTCTATAACAAGGACAAAATTCTGCTAAAATAACCTTAGCTTCCTCATGTTTCTTATTTTCTTACATGGTATCCAACTATGTTGCCATGTTGTTGATAATATCCTGGTTGAAATCTGACAGAAGATGGGTTATCTCTGTCCTTGAGGATCCAACATCATTTGATTTTCCTACAGTAGACCTATGTCTTTTTCCCTTCTTGGTAGCATCTATAGAGTTGTTAAAACATATCTTTTTGATATCATCCCATGTGGACCGAGTGATATCCCATCCCGTGATAAGGTCTAGAGCTTCAATGCATCCTTCATTGATACCTCTAAGAAAGAGAAACTTCTGGGATTCTTGATTAAGATGATGTTGATTTTTCTTTTGCAGGCTAAACAAGAACCAAGACACATAATCCTCTAAACTTTCATCTTTTGTTTGAGTCATTTTAACGATATCATCTCCCTTCATGTCAATTCCCCTACATTATTCCTTATATTTCTCCAAGAATAAAACCTTCATCTCATCCTAGTTGTGGAAAACATCACTTCCTAGGCCCATGAACCATCTCAATGCTGAATCTTTAAGATTTGCAGTAAATAATTTAAGCCTATGGGCAGTAGTAGTGTATTCATAACTTCAGCAGAGGATATCAAACTCAAAGAGAAAGGTATTAGGATCCTTTGTTACTAGGCCATAAAACTTGGGAAGGGTTGAAGATGGAATATTCTTGAGATTGTTATTATCATGTTGATCAGTGATGGGAAATGGAAAGGTAGGTGGATCTGCCATCCTTGATGGGCCTCTTGGTTGATTTCCTAGTTTGTAGACTACTAAGGCCAATTGATTATCCTCTTCCTCTTGGTCAAGATATTGAATACATAAATTGGCTAGGATTTTTGCAAAAGGATTTAAGTCAAGGGGTTCTTCAAAGATGTGAAGGCCTAAGGATTCATCTTTAGTGGATGATGAAGAAGTGGGAAGGTTTGGAGTAGCATCGGCAAAGGGACCTTCTTCTTCTTCTTCTTGCCCAAATATGTCTCCTAACTGATTGTTGGGTTAATTTGGTAAGAATCTTCCTAAAGCGTCTCTTCTTCTTCTATGCATGTAGATAGAGTGGGCTTTTGTGTGAACCTTTTAGAAATGAAAAATAACTTACTTAAATACAAGAATGAAAGTATGAGCTAAATTAGATTCTAAAAATGGCCGAGTTAGGACTTAGCTCGACATCATCCTCGACAATGATGCAAAAAATGCTTGACTTCAGAAAGGGATCAAGAAATAAGTTCATTACCAGGATCAGGGATTGGAAATCCTACACAAGCAACCATCCTCCTTGTTATGAAGGTTCATTTAATCATCAATCTAGGGATGTATTACTTGAAATGGGTTTACAAGATATATATACTAAGTGCCTGCTCAAGCCACACTAGCTATGAAGCTACATGAAATAAAAAGCTAAAAGAAAAATTTATCTATTACTATAGGAAATAAATACTTGGAAAATAACTGAACCAAAGTACTAATGCTAAGGAAAAATGCTTAATGCTTGATTCATAAAGTTTTAACTATTTTGCCGCTTTGGCTGCAGGAACAAATAAACACTAGAATTGAAATGACGAGCTGCACGAAATAGAACTAACACTAATAAGGATTACTCACCAAGTGAGCCCCCTTGGATGAGTATCTAGAACTCATTTACACAAAATGGATCTTCAACACTTCATTATTTTATTCATATAAAAATAAGTACAAATGCATTCATGGAACTGGAAAAATATAACAAAATGCACAATCTCTGAATCTAGTATATCTAAATTAACTAATGCCCTCCTTTTCATGTAGGATTGGAGCTTATTTATAAAATAGTAAACCTAACTACTAACTGATCACACCAAAAGAATAGGTGGTTTCTTTATTGCGACTAAGAAGTAGGAGTAAAGTTATCTAGAGAAATAGGAACAAGAACGGTTTCAACAAACATGAGGAAAAAATTTAGCTTCCCACTACTTCCTAGATTTTCTCAGAATTAGGAAGAATATCCTAACTTAACCTTCCCTTGGATTTCACCTAATGTATTCCCAAACTAGTTCCATTATTGTTCCTTTAGCTGCAGGACCGGGTCTTCATGGATAAGCATACAGATGTGTGCTTGGTCTGGCTTCCTTCGATGAAAATTTTTGCACTATAAACATTTAAATAAGAACAAACCAACATACATCCAGCACAACATGCACACATATTCACTTACCAAATAGTTAATTATCTATTAAAACATAACTGTATATTTATCATATAAGTATATATCATTTTGGAAAGAAGTTAATGTCCATCCATTTGTGTCCAAAGTTTGTGAAAACCCTAAACCATGAAACTAAAGTTGATGTGGCTGCATGCCACTGATCTTAATGAACATAGTACATAAAAGACTATCATATACTTCTAGCAAGAGGTTATTAAAATGATAACAAATACTCATCCTATAAGAACCCTTGGGCGCTCTCCAACTGCGTTCATGGATATAACCATGTGGACCATACAACACAATAAATGCTATCACATAGGGTATACACATATGCAACTCTACAAGATCATATAGTCAATAAGAGGATTGATCATCTAACATCCAAGATACTACACACACACATAAGAGTACACCACAAACAAGGTCAAGGAATCACCACCATGAAAGATATAGGAATGCAACATCTATGACCACTGACTCATTAAACAATCTAAGTGAGTGCATAGTCCAATGTTGGGAGTGTCATCACATGACCATGAAATCCATTCAGCACAAAGAAATCCTCTCATGGAGATGAGAAGCTTGACCTTCTAGTATCTCTAGGCCTTCTTTAATACATATGTGGCTAATGTGAGCCCAAGGCAAACAAGAGGAATATATGGCCGGCCGCTCTTCATGCCTACTCAATTATGGCCGATCACTCACCAGGCCTGTACAACTATGCTTGGTCACTCTCCAGGCCTACACAAATTTACTTATCTTAACTATTTTACCATGTTAAATTAACCATGTTATCACTTGATTAAAAAGTATTTAATGGTTTACCCTGGTTGCCCCTTTGTGCCCTAGCCCCCCCATTGAGAGCCACTCCTAAGGTTGTCTTCACACCCACTTAAGCACACCCACACAAATGGAACACAAGAGGTTTTATCACATCCAAACAAGCATGAAGAATCTTTAGCATATCCCTTGGTAATAATACAACCATCTCATCCATGCGGTGTGATCCAATGATATTCACATGCACACACACAAGTTGCAATTTTCACAATACAAGCATGCTCAATGCATAATTAAGACCTCAACAAGGATGGAAGACCAACATAAGTAATCCATGAGATTTTCATTGTCGTTACATAGCCACAATAATGTACTTTCATAATGAAAATGTTACCCAAGGGCACACAAAGAATGCAAACTTGAATATGGGCTTCCCAAGCCAAAATTTATCAAAAATTCAACTTCCAAATTTAAATAAAATAATTAAAACTAGTTTCCCTCATGTCATGCACAATCTAAAAATTAATTCAATTCATCTAGAAACCCAAACATGAAAGCTCCAACCCTCAAAATGTTAAAAATACTCATTTGAAACCATACTCACAATATAAACACGAAACTCTAATTTTCTTCCACAAACCTCTCAATTTCATCCATAGAATTTATAAATTAAACATTAAGATCAATCTCAAGAACTCAAAGTGGATTTTAAAACAAAATTTGATGAGAAATATTCAACATACCTTCAAATAGCCAAACCAATCTCAAAAACATTTGGAGCAAGATGAAATCACCACTAGACTATATGAAATTCAGGGAAAAGGTTAGAAATCAATCCAAGGAATCCAATGATCAAGTACCCACAAAAATACTTCTTCAAAATTTTGGCCTCCAAGCCAATTTAAAAATTCACATGAAGTTTTGAGCAAAAGACCTAAATTTCAAGTATAAATAAACAACTAACCAAAATGAGGTAAAAGTCAGTTTTTGTCAAATTCCCAAAATGACTTAAACTCCAAATAAAAATATGAAATTATCATATTCCTAAATTTTTTATCAACAATTAAACAATTATGAAAGCCCCCAAATAAGAATATTAAAATATCAATATAATTAAACTCTCGAAAAAACTTATCGGCTACAACAAATTACGCCCAAACTCATAAACTGGTTACACCAAACAACATAGAGGCACATGCCAAGGAGGTGACTATAATACACCATGGAGACTCATCATATCATACACTAAAATCATGCATATCAGAACAACCAAACATTGGCTAACTGCAACAAATATCTCACTTCAGCCTCTTGTCAATATCCCACTTCAGCCCATTGCCAATATCCCACTTCAGTCCATTGTCAATATCCACTTCAGATTATTGTTTTAGACTTTATTGCCCTTGGAGGATGGATAATTTATTTGCAGGTCTATGCAATCCTTGAGAGATATGTTTGTCTTTCATCCACCATCAATCCAATCCCGCTTGAATTGATTTAGGGACTTAGCCAAAGAGGGTTGTTGCTATATCCTTGGAGGGAAAGTCCTCATCATCGATCTTGCATTGGTCTAATGTGTGTGTGTGTGTGTGTGTGTGTGTGTGTGACATGTCACCCTTCATTCTTCCATTTTCCAAGAACTTGAGAGTCTCCCCAGTCTTTTTATGTCCTCTTTCTAGGGTCTAAAAAATATTCTCCTAACTTCTTCTTACCTCCCTTAGAAAGACTATCACATCCACATATTCATCTTCCATTCCATCACTTGGTGCCATGTTTCTCCCAATAGGCTGGCATGATCACTAGATCTGATACCACTGTGATGTATCAAATGATATATTGGAACACTTCCACCGTATCAGATTGCACACTTCCACCATACTGATAGCACACTTCCACTATACCAATAGTACACTGCCACCATACCAATCAACACACTGCCACTGTACTAGTCAACACAACCACCATACTAGTCAGCACACTTCCATCATACCAATAACACACTGTAACCATACTATTTAGAACTCAATCCTCATACGGGGCACTACACCCATTCGATCTGGAAGATAAAATGGCCTAGATTGCAGTTATTAAATATTATATAATGCAATGCAAGAAATGAACACACTCCAATGATGGACTGAATCAGAAAGAACCAAATATTTGTATTGTCAGATTATGAAGATATTTCTCAGATTACATCAAAGTTGTCTTCAACTAAAGACTTCACAAATTTGACAATGAATTACATAGTGAAATATCTGAAGCGATATCTCCAACGACAGAGTAGGGTGGCTGCTAACCATCGAAACTGGAATTACAAAATATGGAAGGTCTTGCACCTCCGAAACTACAAAAAAGATATCAATTCCAATTGGAATAAAAAATAAACAATAAAGGTAAACTCTACTACTACTTCCTACAATGCCAACCATGGCCTTATAAAGAGCTCCAGGGATTTTCCTGAAGGGTTACAAATGGACCGAAATACTTTATTTATTATTTTATTATTTAATTATTTTGGCCCCTTTTTATTTTATAACTAAATTAATTAATTAAAGAAGTCCTTTATAATATTATTTAAATTTTGGGACCACTTAATTAATTGATTTAATTAAGTCACTTCATTAATTTTTGGGGGACATTACATAATTAAGCATAGATTAAGATAGTTGTAGATCACAATTTGAAGTAGTTAGATAATCAACAAATAAATCTATTTTGAAGGTACATGCCACTTTGAGATAGAGGTTATAAAATAAATATAAGGAGAAAGATAACTATCTCCCATCAAAAGCATCAACTCAATGATTAATTTGGTGTACAGGTGCACCCTCCTAGGTCCTGTAGAGCTTGAAGAGTATAGGATTTTCAACCACAAACAGGTTGATCATGTTCATTGGCCAAGTCAATTGGGAAGGTTGATTATAGAACTTTACATATTATTAGATCTTTCCAATATGTTGATTTGGGAACCAACAAACCCTATCCTTTAAAGAGAGCCATTGAATAAATAACACATTTTGCAATTAAGATATGCGAAGATGAATGTATAAAACCCTTAGTTTATTAAATTCAAAAGATTCTAAATACAGTCCATGGAGACCATCCCATGACTGTTACAATATTAATGCACAAAATGTAGCACCCCTACTTATGAAATTAAATGCAAGCAACCTTGTAGTTCTCCCTGCACACTACAAGACCTAGGACTCTCTAATTACACCCTTTTCTCTCAAATTTTCCAGCCTCTGTTGATCGGCCTTGAAATCCATTTTATAACGCAAGAGATGCTACAAGATACAAGCTGACAACTTACATAAAACATGTAGATCCACTGCAAATCAGTTGTAGAGAATCATCTACCAATTAGAATAATTATTCTTCCATTTTGTCTTCTTGTATGTTTGTCTTCCATTTTATCCCAAGGTCAGAGTGTTCCAACAAGTCTGCCAAACTTGTGAGCCTCGTCACTATCACACTTAAACAGCCAGTGTCACAGAGGACTAGGGGATGTAAGATACCCAACTCCCCCTCTCTCAGGAGAATATTTTAAAAGTGATCCTCGAGGGGTATAGGATGGCTTCGTGGAATCATCTCTTAATATTTTGTTTGGATCACCTTCTAAACACTCCCACTCACAAAGAATCAGAGTGACACCTGTGGAGATTGGAATAATTTGCAAGAAGCAGACAAATCCTGCCCTTGCACTTGAGCATTTCAATACCTCCACACCCATCAAAGGGACTTTCAATACCTCCTTGCCTGTACGCTGAGGTATTTACTAACATATCATCAGAGTCCTTAAAGACTTGCTGAAGCACCATCTGCAAAAATAATTTTCTCTCACACCAGATTCTAAACACTCTTTCTAAACAACCCATTTTGAGCCCTTCTTTGGCACAAGAACACACTTCTTCTAAATGCAAACAATTAAATCAAGGGGTGTATTTATCCTTCTTTGTGCAACTCAACAACTCCCAATAGTCAACTTGCAAGCATGGCGACAACATGTCAGCCACACCTAGCAATTTTGTCTTGTCTTTACGGCTCTAGAAGTGCCTAGACCTATTGATTCTCAGATACATAAAATACATTTGATCACTCAAAAGATTTTAACAAGCAATATGATTATTCTACTATCTGAACTGATAAGCCATCCCTTGTAGACTTGATTTCAATTGTCACTTCCTCCTCGGTTCTCTTAGAGTTCATCTCTATCCTTGGACTACACTTTTATCTCAGAGTGCCTAGACCTATTGATTCTCAGTTACAATAATTACATTTGGTCACTCAAATTTTTTTAACATGTAGTACGATTAATCTACTATCTAATATGATAATCCATCCCCTACAGACTCAATTTTAATTGTCCATTCTTCCTTGATTCTCTTAGAGTTCATATCTATATGTGGACTACACTTTTATCTCATAGTGCCTAGACCTATTGATTATCGGTTACAAAAAATACATTTGGTCACTCAAAATATTTTAATAGGTAGTACGATTATTCTAATATCTGAACTGATATGACATCCCCTGTAAACTTGATTCCAGTCGTCACTTCCTCCTCGGTTCTCCCAGAGTTGTCAATACCCAAATAATATTGAAGATACCCCCAAAATAAAAAAAACCCCTTATTTCCATTATATTTCACTATTTTGAAGGTACAAAAAAGAGGAGCTACGAAACAATGAAACCATCGGTATTTCGTAGGGCTCATAATACGGGGTTGTGAAATAGTGAAACATTTCTATTTCGTGAGTAAGGAGTTTTAATGTTGCGAAGTGGAAAAATATTGCCATTTCATGGGAGATAAAATAACCATTTATGAAGTAGTGAAAACCTTTCCACTATTTCACTAAGGGAAGAAAAATGGCTAGTGATTTAGTGAAGGCTAAATAAAGTTGATGAGCACTACTTCATAGGAAGTGACAAAACACGCGTACAAGATTAAATATGCATATTGAATGTCGATGGGCTCAAAATTTGAAGAGGTAGTAAAGGGAAATTAATGAATACAAATTTGTGAAATTAATGGTTGGAAAAGATTTCTCTTATTGAAGTAGTGACAAGATGAATATTGGAGCCAAAGAGCTTGGATGACACCTGAAGGGAACCTAAATTTTGCAAGCACAAGCTAAATAATAAGTTCAAGCATCCTACCTAAGCTGGAAATTTTTAAAATTTAAAATGCCTAGAAATAAAGAGTTTGGAGGGTGAAAAATAATTATTTTGGGTTTCAACACCTCTCATACCAGCATGAAACTCTACTTAGACATCCACGTCACATACTTCAACCACTATTGTTTATACAAAGAATTTAACTCCATCCTTGAAAGAGAGTTATTGAACAAATAATACACATTGCAATCAAAACTTGCAAAGATGAATTCAAACAAGATAAGGTCTAACTTTTATTGAAAAGGGGGCTCACTGATGAAACAATGAATATCTAACAAATTATTAATTGTCATAGCAATTTGAATATCAAGAATCATTTGAAACCAACAATCAACTTGTAATGGGCATTGGCCTGATTTTGAATACATAGAAGGCATTGCCCTGATTTTACATACATGCAAATATAAAGTCTCATTCAAGTTCATAGAGGGCATTGCCCCGATTTTAAATGCATGCAAATATAAAGTTTATAGAGTGCACCATTAACATTTGTGCAGCAACATCAATAGTGTTGAGTGCAAGCTATCCATCTTTCGCAGTGCCAAGTTATTTGATAAATGCGCTTCTAGAACCTTTAGATTTGGTTTTTACCCCATTGACATCATCAATGACATATGATTTTTCCTTAACCCATGTACCTGCACATCTAGATCGCCATGTGAAACCCAAATTTGTATTAAAGTTTTGTTTAGAACATATTTTATCTTTTCTCCAACTTCATTTCACTACAAAATATGTGTTAGAGTAATTTAGCAATTGCTCTTTAGTGCTTAAGTTTCACTTAGGCAGTTTCAGTTAGTCTTAGGAAAGTTTCTATTTCCTAGCAGTTGCCCGTTTAGGGTTTCGACATCCTTTATAAGG
>MU228233.1:1383251-1405424 GCA_018584345.1 Thuja plicata
TGTAAAGTTATTTTAGTGATTACCGATATAGTTTTATGTGAAGTATATAGATAGATGTTAATGAAATTTTGATAAATAGAATTATGTCGTCATGTGTTTTCAAGGGGTTAGAGGTCAATGCAAATTTATAATCGAGATCAACTTAATATTTATCAAGAAATTTAAGGGTTATAGTTTTGGAAAATTGTATAGCAAGGTTGAATAGTTGTTAGGGAAATAAGGTTTAGAGTTGGTTTTATTTATTGAATCTTTATTTAGTGGTTAATGGTTGAAAGTAAATGGGGACCCGAATTGATCGATTAAGTTGTAACTAGATTAGGAAACAACGTGACTTCCTAGACCACCTATTTCAACGTATGACCTCTCACAACAGAATATCATCCTGATAATTATACAAATATTAAAACTTGGACCTAGGGCTAAATCACCCAATCCAGTTATTCACATAACCCGTATGGCTAGTTATTGTTCTAACTTACCTCTATTCATCCCCGTTAGTGGCTTGTACGAGCGTATAAAAAAATAAATTTGTATGTGTGTTTTGCCCTAGTTTTGGGCATGACAATCAAGATCTATTATTTATGCCCCCATGACATTCTGATTTTCTGATTGGCTCCATGCCATGCATAGTATAAAACAATTAAATGTGTAATTAACTCAGTAGACAAATATTAAATGCATACAAATGTCAGCCCAAATCTCATACAAGTCAGCCTAAACAGTTTACATCAAAGTTTGAATCAATCTTGACATGTATGCAAAAATTGTTCTGCTCGACACTTAACATCTCTGTCGCTCGACACTTAATATTCTACTCGGCTCGACATGATGTAACTCAGAAACCTAAAACTTGCTCGGCAATGTTGCTTGGCCTTTAATGTTTAGCTCGGCCACAGTGATAACAAACTAAAACTGCCTAAGTAAATTACTAAGTGTTGGTCACTAATCATCAACAAAACTTAGGGATTAACAATGTCCCCCTTTGATATTAGTGGCAAAAACACACTTATCATTTCTTTCGATTTGTTCCATCCAAAATTTTGCCTAAGTACACAATGTACTCCCCTAGGAATGTACATCGTACTACATACAAAAATTTACATAGTATACATGCCTTAAAAAAATATTTACATTGATACCTGTACTGATCTCCTTATGCTATATCCTTTTCAGTCGTGTTTATGTTGTATCCTTGTCAGTCTTGTCAGATTCCCCCTTGTTTTTGTCACTGATTACAGGTGGGGTCAAGTTATACTTATCCAAAAATTGTTTATGAAGTTGTAAGGTGGATGCAAATGCATTGTCCCAACTGTCCTTAACAAACTTCATAACCTCTACTTTGACTTCTAGCTCAGCAACTAGACTTACTAAATTTTTTGCAGTGGAGAGATGAGAATCTCTCTTAACCAATTCATTTGTAGATGAAAGTACTTTCTGAATTACCTTTAGATGAGGTGTTAGGCTTGTCTAGATAGTAATCAATCTGGTCCTTATCCGACCATCTTCAACCATTAGCTCGGCTATCCTCCTTTGTGCATAAGTCAATCTGTTAAAATGTAAGGAGCTAGTGCTAGCATCCATACTCAGTGAACTTCTAGTTGAATTTAGGTCTAATTGCAATTTCTCTATGGCCTGTAGATTATCCTTTGTGAAGAATTCAACATCACATAACTTGTTATACAAAGAATAAACATTAGTTGCAACTTCCTCCAAAATCTCTACAAGAGAAGAAAGTTCAACCTGCTTTACCGCAATCTCTCCTGAGATTTTTGCTAGTACTTTGTTTTCAAATTTCCTCTCAGACCATTGCAATAACTTTTCATTAGATTCAATGTTGTCATCATTCACCTTTTGCACAATATGAACTAACTGTTCAAGAATAGGGGCTTGAGGATTTTCATCTTCCATATCAAAAGCTTTTACAAATATGTCCTTGATGTCAAGTAACACCTTCTTTTGCTTCTACTCTCTTTTCATTTCCTCCCGTCTTTTCTTCCTCTTGAGTAATTCTTGAAGAGTCTCAATCTGTTCATAAGATAAAACATTGGGATCCCATGGTGGAATTAGAATAAATTCATCTAATGTGAAATTAGGAGTAGGAGACTTCTTCCTCATGATTTTCCTCCTCTTAAGGTCCAGTGAGCTACAACTCGGCTTTGTTTCCTCAATACCTTTTCTTGTATGAGTAGTAGTCACCATTGCATCTTTTAATTTAGTGAAAATTTCCTATTGATCAGGTGTACCTCCTATTTTGAGTCCAGTGGGAGTAGATGATGCCGAGTGTGGTAAACCAACCAACACTTGCACTGCCTCTTGTTCCTTAGGTTCATTATCAGTATCCTTCATCTCCTCACCACTATTTAAGACTGTTTTCACAGCCTCTAAAATAGGTGAATGTTGTGTAATTACCTCTTTTTCATTTGTTTTCTCCTTTTCTGCTTCTCTTTGAGCATCTTTATCCTCAGGTTCCTTTTGAATTCTCTCTTCATCTTCCTCTGTACTCTTTTCTCCTTTGGCCTCAGTTGCCTTGATATGTGATTCTATAGTTGAGTCTCTCGGCTCATCCTGACCCTCGACATCCAAATTGCTAGAGTCATCAATTGTCATATCAATTGGACTGTCAATTGCCAGATTAACATTGTTTACTATCTATGTTTGTTCTTTTAGTTATGCTCCAGTCTTGTCAGGCTCAGATGTTCCTTCATCAGTCTTCTTCTCTTTTGGAGCTATCAATCCAAAGATTTCCTTCCAAATCCTAGTACTCTATTGTACTACACTTTCAATATCATTTTTAAAAATAGCATAACCTCTCTATTTAGGTATGAATTTATGCTTATACTCTTCAACAAATTTTTCTCTTTGTTTCTTAGTCAGCTCAGGAATGACTTGAGCTAATGTGCCTTCTCTGATCTGTCTCTCAGTTGTGAGTGCAAATTATCATTTGCTAGATAGAAACTCATATAACTCACTCAACACATTGTTTCCTATCTCTATAGGAGTTAACTTGAAGTTGCACATCATATCTAGTAGTGCTTCTTGAACTTTGTGCTTATCTTCTAGCTTCAATTTGTCATATTTGATAAAGTTAAATCTAGATAACCCTGCAAATTTCTCAAATTCTCACATACCTCATTAATATTAGTGGGTCTCTTGAATGGTGCTATTGGTATGTTGCTGGGTTCATCAGTTTTAGTCTTTTCTTCATCACTTTCTAGATCCATATGTAGTTTTCTTCTAGGTCTCTTTACCTGTAGGCTCAGCACAGCCTTTGTTACAAATTTAGTCTTAGATCCATAACTACTTTCTCCAACCTTCTTCTTTGTATATACATTTGTTTGCACTACTGGAGGTGTAGCAATAGATGCCCTTGTCCTTGGATGATTGGAAATGGGAGGGGTAACTTTAGGTTTTTCTTTACTTAGCTTGGTTACCTTGGCTACTGCTGGTTTCTTTCCTTTTGCCTTAACAGTAATCTCTTCTTCAGATTCACTAACTTCTACTTCTTGTTCTTTAGATACATCTTCTCCTTGTCTAGTAGATATGTCTAGAGGTGCATCCTCTAGCTCCTCATCACTCGGAAATCCAACCATCTTCTTTAGATTTTTCACAATCTTTTTCCTCTTTCTCTCCATGGTTCCTACCTTAAGATTCATGGATATCTTTGCCTTAGCTTCATCATAATTTCCAAATCTCTTTGCTTTTGTACCAATCTCCTCTTCTAGGAGTGTTGTGATAGCTACTGATGTTTCATCAATGTTAACTTCATAGGGAAATGGCTCTAGCCATAATACCCTAAGTGTCACAGCCTGAATGTATGTTTAATCTGTGTCGACTAGAAAAAAATCTCCTCATAATGCTTTTCCACGAGTGAACTAGGGATTCTAGTCCTCAATCTCATTCTCTTTTTGAATTCCACAAAGTAGTTTCCCATAATACTATTGAAATTATTGCCTAATTGTTGAATACATTCTCTAATCTATATAGTAATAGGTCTATCCTTCTTCCAAACAATATTTCCTAGTGTAGGAAATGACTTTTGTACATAGAAGAATATGCAAACTAGTAAAGAGCCAAACTTACATGATGATCTTTTAGCTTTTCTAATCAAAAGTAAGTTCTTGGCTAGTTGTGTCAATTGCAGCTTGACAAGGTCGTAGGTGTGATTCTTATTGACTATCTTCCATGCTTGGTCCACAGCTGTGAAAGGAACACTATCTAGTCGGCTTAACTGATAGAACTGGTGTGCAATCACCCTCACTCCAAAGTCAAGTTCTAAATCTTCAATTGTAGAGATAGTCATACCTCTATTGTTCCAAACAACTCCAATGTTAGCTGCTATCTCTTCTTTACTTTGATCTCTCATTGTTCGCTTACCACTGATAATAGGATATCTAGTTACTCGATGAATAATATCTTTAGTGATCCTAACTAGTCCATTGTCCAGCCACATATGCATATTATGAACTTGGCTTAGAACAACCTTGATCCATTCATCCTTGAAGTCTGGCAGAAAATCTAGGGCACGAGTTAACCCTTTGTCGACTAAATGCTTGAATTCATCTTTCAGAACTCCATTTTCGCATAACTTGTTGTAGGATTTCCTCAATTCTCTATCACCTACTTCGCCAATCTTAAACATGTAATAGGATCTAACATCATGGATCATAAGTACCTTTGGTGGGATAGATGAGAGGGCTTCATTCAGATCACTTAAAATTGCACTTTTAGGAATGACTCAAAAGTTAGGTGGTGCACATGCATCACTTCTTACTAGCTTAATTTGTTTTACCTCCTCCTCCATTCCTTTGACTGGTGTGGAAGAACTTGTAGCTGTAATCTCTGAAATTAGGGTTTGAGAATGAAGAACATGCTACCTTGACAAATAACACTTCACACTGTTCAACTTAGGGTTTCTGACGGCACGCTGACGAGATTTTCAAAACAAAACTTACTAATATCAATTCTGCAACTTCTTCGATCGCTCTGTGAATTCTAAAAATTTCAAGGTAAAATGAAGAATAAACTGTTTCTCCTTATATAGACTCGAAATGTCAAAGTAATAAATATTTTTCCTGTTAGGTTAGTGCAAGCCAGCTATCATTGGCCGACTAACACAACTTGCATATCACTCGGCTTACCATACTTGGCCATCACACAACTTACTCGACTAACCAACTCAACACCTATAGTGCAGTTAACTCTTCTTGGCATTTGTCACAATCATGTCCTGGTGCATCTCAACATATGCAGATATGGACTTTTTCACATTTATATTTTAGGAACTGATGTAAGATTTGAAATTTAAATGCAGTTCCTTACATACCACTATTGCTCAGTTAGAGATGGTGTGATCATCTGATCCATTGGATTGGGTGACCTCAGATTCAGTGGATTCACTGTTGCTCAGCTCTATTTTCCTTACCCATGTTTGGTTCATCTGTGCTCTTACATCTTCAACAGTAGGAGCAGGAACTCTTGTCCTACACTCTCTCTTAGTGTGACCAATCTTCAAACAACTAAAACAGACTAGGCTTCCATTCATCCAACTTTTAGATTTCCCTATGAAATGTGTCTTCAAGCAATCTTCAGGTGCATGTCCATATTCTTCATAGTAATGACAATTCTACCTTGTTTTATAATCCTAGTTGTAAGTGTTGCCTTTCCTAGATGCTTTTGTTTGTGTCTTTGATGTCCATTGTTGTTTAGCATTGGATCTAAAGTCTTGTGCTTTATGACCATGTTTCTGACACTTGTAACAATAACCATTAAATCTTGGTTTGGGAGGAGCATCACTTGCTTCAGCCCAATATTCATGTGCTTTATGTCCAAATTTCTTGTGATTAAAATAGTAACCATTGAAATTAGGTTTAGGATTGGACTTACCTTTCTTGCTTCATAAAATGTTTGTTGTATGACCTGGTTTTCCACTGTGGTGGCAAACAAGCTTGTTGTGCTTTGTCTTTGCATTCCTCCTTTCACCATTCTTAGATGATTCTCCTTTCTTAGTAGATGTCTTTGGTTCAGTGTGACCTAATCCAAAAGAATCCTTTGGCCTTCTTGATGCTTCCATCAAATTCTCAAAATGAGTCAAGGCTTCATTAGGTTTATTCAGCCTTTCATTCAATTCCTTCTCAGATCTCAGATTCATCATTTCCATATCTTTCCTATTAATCTCCTGATTTGCAAGTAGCAGTTGATTTTACATGTCAACTTGATTGATTTTCATCATTTGCACATCATGTGTCCTTTCATCAAGTCTGACATTTATCACTCTTTTATCTTCTTCTGCCATAGCTTTGTCATCTTCAGCTTTCTTCTTTTGTTCCACTACTTCACATAGTCTCACTTTCTGCAATTCTTGTTCTCTTTTCAAGTTTCTGACTTCTTCACATAGTGCATTGTTATTTTCCAGTAGATCTGCAATTGCTGCATTGCTCTCAGTAGAATCTCCATTCTGAAATAGATTTGCAGTGTCATCTTCCTGGTAATGAGTATCATTCATTTTTTTGGCCAAATATTTCCTAGCTGTCAATGATTTCTTCAATTCCTGTCTTGCTATCTCAAGCTGATGTAATGCTAGCTGAATCTTGATCTTCTGATTCTCAATGACTTTACCCAACTTGTAAACCTCCATCTCAAGATCTGTACTCACAAGCTGATTAAAATATTTTGTAGGAGAGCTGTGCTCTAATACCAATTTTTGGAAGTACAATAATGGGAAAATCAAGATACTAAGAGGGGGGGGGGGGGTGAATCAGATCTTAAAACTTAACCACTTANTACTCACAAGCTGATTAAAATATTTTGTAGGAGAGCTGTGCTCTAATACCAATTTTTGGAAGTACAATAATGGGAAAATCAAGATACTAAGAGGGGGGGGGGGGTTGAATCAGATCTTAAAACTTAACCACTTAAAATAATTAATCCATAATCATACATATATGAATTTAACCTAACATTAAATACTATCCACAACATGAAATATATAACTCACAACACAGAATTTTGGTAACCCAGAAACCCAAATAGGTAAAACTGGGGTGGGGATAACACCCACAAAATCTTCACTACTGCAGCAATAAAGTGTGCCAATTAGGGCTACAAGAGTTTTATTACAAAATGCAATCTACTTGGTTAAAGGTCTATTCAGTTAAGAACTAAAGATCGTTACAATCTACCTTGTCAAAGGATTTCAACTTACAGTAAAGTAAGCACTTAGCTAAGAGATTTAAAATAGTCTTCTAGAACCACTCTGTTAAGAGATTTCACCTAATACACTTGTTAGAATTTTTCAAGTAGTGATCCTCCGTTATGCACTCAGATGCTGATGACGGATCTACTCTTTCCAATACCTTTTGTGATCTCACAATCTGATATGTCTTTACTCTACTTTTCACTTCTCTATCATTCTTCTTGATCTAGGCTTCTTCACAAAATAACTCACTATTCATCTTTCATGAAAAACAACCCTTTTTTCACACTCAGTATCTCTTTTTTCTCTGTTCCACTTTCTTCTAGGGTTAGAAGCAATCTTATATGTCTTTTTGGATCTGGCAGCGAGATCTAGATCAATGATCAAGATCTATTATTTATGCCCCCAAGGCATTCTGATTTTCTGATTGGCTCCATGCCTTGCATAGTATAAAACAATTAAATGCGTAATTAACTCAGTAGACAAATATTAAATGCGTACAAATGTCAGCCCAAATCTCATACAAGTCGGCCTAAACATTTTACATCAAAGTTTGAATCAATCCTGACATGTATGCAAAAACTGTTCTACTTGGCACTTAACATCTCTATCGCTCGACACTTAATATTCTACTTGGCTCGACATGATGTAACTCAGCAACCTAAAACTTGCTCGACAATGTTTCTTGACCTTTAATGTTTAGCTCGGCCATAGTGATAACCAACTAAAACTACCTAAGTAAATGACTAAGTGTTGGTCACTAATCATCTACAAAACTTAGGGATTAACATATAAAATGAGTTTAATGATATGAAACACTTGATTTTAGAGCTTTAATCTAAAAGTGACTATTACAACAATCTAAGAACAAAAAAATGGAAGTGGAAAAGGAACATATATAATATTGTGCACCTATGATTGAAATCTATGTATGACTCTGGAAATTGTAAATGGCTTGAAGTTGTAGGTCCTTCCACTTTGCTACTGGTTTCCTTCCACTTCACTATTGGTTTCCATGGGTTATCAAAATTTAGAAAATCAAAATGGTTTTTCCAACTTGTTGCTTAGTCATTTCCTAGGAAAATTATTTTCAATTTTTTGATTGTCAATGATTTTTCCCGCTGCTTCTTACTTGCTTCTGGATATTTTTGAATAAAAAATACCTCTAAATATTGTATTCCTCTGTCAAATTTATAAAGCCCTAGTGTTCCTATTATATTCCCAATATATTACATCATATTTTGGGGATATAATATCCCCCAATATGAACACACATGATATGATATTGCATGGATAATGAAGACCTTGTGTAGTAAATGTTCTTTTGTTGTGTCTAATTTTGGATAATGCAAAGTAGTAGCTACCATTCTTTTTGGTCTTTGTGATTTCTGCCCAAAAAGACACTTTTTTGTATCTTTTTATGTGTTCTTCTTCTATTGTGGTCCTATTTATACTACCTTTGGGGGATGATATCAATACATTCTGAAATAATTATAATATACATTAGTTACATATGACCATACTGACCGCATATTTGGTAGATTTCTTTTTATGCTCTCTTTTTCACGTGTTTCATTTCCCTTGGTTTGTCCTTTCTTGGGGGCATTTGATAATGGAAACATCTCTCATGGGTGAATGTATGCTCTGTTAAAGTCATTGCTCACATTAAGACATTTTGCAATCGCTTTAACATGGGGGCATACACTCCACTTTTTAATTCATATTTTGCACACATACACATACAACGATTCAATGCAATCTCTTATGCAAATGACTAAGGAGATAATGCTTTCCTTGGTCTTATCCTCTCATTAAATTATCATGCCTTGTGCATTATTTAGTGAATGCTATGACAATCCTCCTTTTATAGACCCCTTTTGAAACCATGCTTTCCTTAGGAATGATTTCCTTTTCTAGATACCTTAGTAGAGATAAATATTTCCTTAAGGATTGATCCTCTTTGTAGATTTCCTAGTGGACTATGCTTCACTTGGTTATCCTTTTGTTGATGGGTTGACCAATGTCTCATAACTTGCCAGACTATTAATTCCATCTTTTGCAACAATGCTCTCTCTCTCTCTCTCTCTCTCTCTCTCTCTCTCTCTCTCTCTCTCTCTAGTGTTGCCTCTTTTATCTTGGTTTTGGATTTGATAAGGACCTAAGTCACTTGGGGGCTTGGTGTTTTCTTGTCTCCTTGACCTTGATAAAATTTATCCTATGCATTGATCTACTTTAGCATGAACATGAGTTCATCTTATACTCTTGCTAAAGTAGGGGCAAAATGTACCATCCTAAAAAATTAGCACCTATAATTAGTTTTTCTATTAGGCCCCATTTTGGAAATTTTGAGATTTCATCTCCATTATGCTTGATCTAGAAACTTGGATCCTTTTCTTCCAACATCTTCTCTTTTCCCTTAAAATTTGGTCCCATTTTCCTAGGTATAGGATGCCTAAATGACCTATATGCTTATATTTGGGCCCAAATTTGAATGGGTGGCCTATTATAATGTTTTAGAAATATTTTTAGATTTGTATCTAGCTTGTGTTAGTTTTAACCTCTAAAATATTATAAGAGGTATATAAGTGGCGTACCTCTCCTCATTTGGATATACATAAGCAAGAATTCAAGAACCATAATCAATATTTTCATATCCAAGTGTTCGAGATCAAGTTTCAAGCATCCAAGGCATTTGTGAAGACAATATTCTCCATTGTAGCAAAGTACTCTCCTATGATGGCCAAGTAGAGGAGTTATTAATCAAGAAAGAAGATCCTTTTTTCCATATACATGCATTTCATTCATTCATTCTTCAAATCAAGAGTTTATCAAGCATACAATATTGCAGATCTTGGAGTGGCATTCATATATTCATGCATTTGCAAAAGGCATCATTTATTCCTTCCTACATTCCAAAGTTCAACAACTACATTCAAGCAACATACAAGAATCTTCATAAATGTATACAATCTCTATCAGTTTATGAAGGTATATTCATTTACAAGGTAAATCTAACATTTACCTTTACATTTAAATTCTTATATTTCATGTAATTTTATTTACATAAATCAATGTTGATTCCTAAATAGGGACTTGACCAAGGAAAACACCTTTCAACCCAACAATTATTCATTTTTATGTGTGCGGGAACGTGTGGTAAACCTAGCATTACAAATTTGGAAGGTACAAAATCTGACAAATGATCTCTAAATTTTTGGGCAAAAGTGTAGGGTATAGGACGGAAAGGCACCCTATATATGGGTCAAGATGCCTAGGTGACCTATACCCTCCGAAACAACCTCATATTTTAATCACAAGTTAGTTTTGCAATGTAGTTTTGTTTCTGTTCATTATAGGTTCTTGTCTCATTTCTGTCTTTTTGTTTCTGCTGAAAGTTGTTATTTAGCTTATTTAGCCCTCTATCTTATATTTGTCAGCCCTATCCCCTCAAATCTATCTCTCCCAATTCATTATTAATGAATGATCATTAAATTATTCAGTTCTTAAGTCCTACTTGATCCTATTGGGTCATCTTCCTTCTGATTATGCAATTAGGAAAAGGTGGATCTCACACATATTCCTTCATATGACCAGAGGTCCTTTTTGGGCAATGCCTCGAAAGAAATCCTCACTTCCATTTGTAGGGAGGTTGGTGGAGGATCTTTTATAGATTTTGTTGTGTTGATGTTATTGGGTCGAGAGTTCCTTGAGAATGTTGATAGATACCATGTCTACAAGGACATTACGTCCTGGTTTTTTGTGTCTCTCCTCGACCTCGGAGGACAGAAGGTGGATATGCTGATGCTGCTGAGGAAGGTTTTTAAAGAGAAATTCCTAGAGGATGATTTCGATGTTGTTGTCTTTGTAGAATTAGGGCTAAGGATCCCTTGGTAAAGAGATATACCCAAGTTGTTGGAGATGAGAAGAAATGTGGCCAGACAACCCTTTCTGTTGAACCTCAATGATGAGCAACTAATGCGACATAGGAAATGGGCGTGAATTGGGAGGGATTTTCTCTGGAAATGGTTTTTCCTTGATGAATTCAATGAGTCAGACTACACATGGCTTGACAAATTCTTAGAGATTATCCTATCTGGAAAATTATACTCAAATGAAAGGGAAGATGAAGATCCCTAGTTTACCCATTCCCGTTACCCTGGTCTTTTGACAATGGACATGCAAAGTTTCACTTTTTTGTTTTGTTTTTTTTATACCGATAAGAAGTTGCCTTAGGTTTCTATTTTTACCCTACAATGTAATTTTATGAAAAATAAAAATAAAAATTTCCAAGTTCATTTCAATTTTCTTTTTATGGGTACAAAAAATTATTCTTAGACTTCTCCGTGATTAGAATATTTTAAGTAGTTGCTTTATCTGTGTATTAGACATTTAAGTATTCTTAAGCGATGGATTAGCACTTCCATTTTTAAATCCGAAGACTGTGATTTTGAATTTTTAAAATGATTAAGTTTCTTTATTAGTCCAGAGACAACAAGTTTCTATTTTTAACATTTAAAAGAGTTTTATTATTGTTTTTAAGTTGCCTAGTTTTATTATTGTTTTATATGCCAAATTTGCCAATGTGTCATATCGATGTGTGATAATGTAATTTTGATTATAATACAGATAGAAATAATTGAATTCAATTCAATGTTAAAGTCTGAGTTAAACATTACTCAAAGTATAATTAATTGTTAAATATTTAATTTAATTAGAGATGTAACATTTTTAAAGACATTGACTGCCAACCATTGGATGATCACAGATCAATGATGTACAGTGATTCGGGCTGAAAGGGAAAAGAGACCCTATTTTTTGCAAACCTACCCCAGAAACAAGGCATGTGTCATGAATTAACCCTCAACTAAGTATAATTAAAATCTAAATTGGACTATAGTGTAAAACTAAACATTTATTAAATGTAATAACTAATAAGCTGAAGTTGTAACAATTGCAATCCAACACCAACCCCCTATTTCTTATTGTACAATTGTCTCGTCAAGTTGACATTTATTATAACTATAAATATTTTATTTTATGATAGTATATAAATAAGAAAAAAAACAATCAAGAAATAAGATATAGGTTTTACCTGATTTCACACCAACAAGTATGTGTAGGATTGCTTCAATAGCACAAGTAGAAATATAAATTCAGTTTCCTCATAGCTAGTATAAATCATATAAGATATATTTTTTCTTTCAAAAATATTAGCTATAGTAGTAGAAAACTATGATATAATAAAAATTACATGTACATGATCAATAAGGAATCGATATATAAATTGTTCAATTATTGATACACAAATTTGATTGAACGATGTTTCCCCAAAACACATGTTATTTGTACTTGCTAGTGTTCTTCTTATAGATTTAGACAAAATTGCACAAATTGGTGTACTACTAATTGAACTAATTGGCAGTTAAAACTGACACTGTTGCATTAAACCTCCTAAATAATGATGTACTGGTAGCAAAGTTGTGCTTTGAGCTTCATAAAATATTTAGAACACAAGAATGACAAGGAAATAGTCTGTACAAATAGTTTTCTATAAATATAAACGCCTAAGATTTGTAAGTGCAATCCAACACACATTATTTGTATATTGCAAGGGTTCATAATGTTAGAGTACACAGTTTTCCTCACTTATTAATTATATCATGTTGATATTAATTATTAAGTTAGTCATACTCTATTTTTCACTTAAGCTTTCTCTTAGGTTAGCCTTTTCCTCTTTTAGGGTTTCATTCACCTTTAAGGTCGAATGCTTGTAATTGTTTTTGCATACTCTCTGAATAGATTTTGAGCTCTCACTTTTTGAGCATAGAAGGGTTTCTGCTTTTTCTATCTTTTGCTTCATTCTTTGTAACAGATATTTTGCATGCAGATTGGTCTTGGAAGTCAAAGTTGTATTTATCAGTTTCTACATGGTATCAGAGCCATTGTGCTGTTGCTTGTTCGAGTTCCTTTGAAGCTGTGGATCAAGCATCCTTTTTTTCTACATTTTTTTGTTGTTTTTATTGGATCTGGGGAGTCTCATTTTTTTGGTGCACTTTGGGCAAAAATCAACCTCACGGTTGCGTCCAAAAGGCCTAAAAACCCCATAATCCATATAAAACATGACCTATTTGGCCTCCGGAGCATTTGGAAGAAATTTTTTTCCCTACTAGGGTCATACAGGCATGCAAATTAAAAAAAATTCATTTTTTTTCATAAATAATCAACAAAAAATTGTTTAAAATTAACGCCTCTAGCGTTATTCCATGCGTGCCATCGGCGCTCAGCCCGCGCGATGCCCCCGGCCCATGCGCAACCTTCCTGCCACCGCGCCGCCACTGGCTCTAGCGGCCACCGCCGCCCATCCCGGTTGCCACCTCCACCGGCACCGCCACCAACTGGCCACCTCCACTCGACCAGACGTCCCGTGATGGCCATACGGCCATCAAAATGATTCCTTGGACTATGTTTTTCCAGTGACCTTGTGTTTTGGGGGTACCTGTGCTTTTTTGGCTCTACAGGGCTCATACAGACTCAATTTTTTGACTTCTATATATCATCGGAAAGATCTTTTCAAGCCCGTCGCTCTCATTTAGGTCTCATTTCCCAATTTTTCCATTTCCTTTCTGGATTGTGAAGTCAAAGATGTACCTTATTTTGTGCTCCTGCTCTGCTTCTGGAACTCAGGTTTTTTTCTCGTTTCTTGTGCTTTAATAGTAATTTGTGGTGTATGAGGGATAGTATTATACATTGTGGGGGGGTACATTTTACTTTCCTTAATTTCCTTTAGAAAGACCCTTCTATGTCCATCTTATTCTTCTCTCAATGTTGGACCCCTTTGTGGCCCGACTGACATCACATAACTACCACACATGGAAGCCACAAATGACCAGACTCCTCATGTCACGAGGTTTATGGTCCTACATGGATGTAGCTCAGCCAGTTCTATAGAGGCCTTATGAGGATCTTATGCACAAAAATAGGATGGATGAGGCAATGGGCCTCATTGCCATGAATATTTTAGATGGGTTGTTGTTCCACTTGGATGGTCTGACCAAACCCAGGGATATGTGGGACAAGTTTTCCACCTTGTTTGGCACCATGAATCAGTTCATGATTCTCTAGATAGATGCAGAGTTCACCTCCTTGGCACCTGAATCATTCACCAGCATTGAGGACTTCTTGATGAAGTTCAAATCTCTTTGATCTATTTTACAAGTTGCTGGAAAGACGAAGTCAGATGATGAGTGTATCTTTCTGATACTCTCAAAACTTCGTAGCCCTTATCAGATTTTCACTTCTACCTTCTACTCCACTATGGATGCACTGGGTGCATGTCATGTTATGCCCTCTTTTGAGACCTTCTGTGACAGGTTAACTCATGAGTAGTCCAAGCTTAGTTAGATGGATTCTCTTATAGGTTCATAGTCACAGACATTGCTTGCCAAGTCATCTCAGGATACACAGAAGCCGAAGCCGAAGCAGATATTTGATTCCTCTTCTTAGCACTCTACTGGCCCACCATCTTCTTCTAAGAAGGAGAAATAGAAGACTCAGAACCCTACTTGTTCCTATTGTCAGAAGGGGCCCCATGATGAGTCACAGTGTTTTCAAAAGAGATTTGATGGCTATGAGAGATAGATTGCACATTTTCAAGCTCTCCTTCAGAAGAGCACTATTTCCTCTCCATCCTCTTCCACCTCACAGGGGTCTGCTTTTTAGTCTTTTGCCTCATCTTTGACATTTGGACAAGATTTTGGACAGGGTCATGCATTACAGGCTTCCATTGCATCCCCTTCATAGGTCCCTTGGATACTTGATTCATGTGCTTCTCACCATATGGCATCTTCTCCAGAGATCTTTTCTTCTATTGAGGCTTCTCCTTTTCCCCACATTCTCATGGGGAATAACACTGTTATGCCAGTCTGCGGGAAAGGTTCTATACACATTCAGGATGGAACATTCAATGATGTATTGTATGTTCCATCTTTGTATGCAAACCTTCTCTCAATTTACCAGATTACACACAGTGGATCAGGGAAGACAGTTGAGTTCACACCAGATTTAGTCTTCATTTAGGATAGTGCAACAGGTGGCATTATTATTACAGGGACAGTTGATCATTCCACCCATCTCTACACCTTCACACATTTTGGTCCACCATCTCCATTATCGGAGCTCAGCTCTTCTCTTCTGTGAGAGCATCATGTGGTGCAGTCAGGTCACTTGAACCTCTATGTTGTTGCTGAGAATCCTGCTATGACTGCCACACCACATCTTGTTGAGGTTTTTTCTCTTCAGCAGGACTCTTCTTCACCACTGCCAGACCCTCCAGCTCCATTTATCGAGCCACTAGGTGTAGTTGTTGAGGATTCTATAGAGGACACTCATCTCCTCTCTCATGATAGTGTTAGCACACCTGTCATACCACTTACATTGGGGATTCCATTTCAGGATCCTCGGGTCTACTCCTTTGAGCATCAGTTTAGCCTTCTAGTGACACACCATCTTTTGAGATTACCTCTTCACTGCTCACTGAATTTCACTCCTTTGTATTGGAGTCACAGTGGTTTGTTCATTGATCAAGGGGTTCTTTCATTCTAGGGGGATTTGGAGCCTTGACCCTCTCTCACGGGGGGTTGGAAGCACGCATTGTACTCATGGCTTTGAGAGAGTCTCTTGAAATCATTCTTTGTCTTTTGCTTGCTTTTATATATCTCTTTTTGGAGAGGAGTTTTTCCCACTGGGTTTTCTCCTTTATCTCTGGTTCACAGAGATTTCCTTGTAATGGGTAGTTGATCAGGCCTTATTGTCGGGACCCATTTCTTGCTTTCATAGCTGTGCTAGGTTAGCTTACCTCCTGAGCTTCGCTTAAGGGGGGGTGTTAGAGTACATAGTTTTCCTCACTTATTAATTATATCATGTTGATATTAATTATTAAGTTAGTCATACTCTATTTTTCACTTAAGCTTTCTCTTAGGTTAGCCTTTTCCTCTTTTAGGGTTTCATTCAACTTTAAGGTTGAATTCTTGTAATTTTTTTTGCATACTCTCTGAATAGATTTTGAGCTCTCACTTTTTGAGCACAGAAGGGTTTTTGCTTTTTCTGTCTTTTGCTTCATTCTTTGTAACAGGTATTTTGCATGCAGATTGGTCTTAGAAGTTGAAGCTGTATTTATCAATTTCTACACATAAGTACAAAGTTTTCAAAATGTTCATGAATGTTTCAATATTCTATTGTTTCTAGTGCCTTATTGAAAATAGCTTGTCATGCAGTAAGCATTTGAAACATCATCTAGTGGATCAAAGTTAGAGGGAATGTGGAAACTCTATTTTTGGATAGAATCTTATAGATTCTATTTAGGTTGAATTTCTACTCCATTTTTTGAATTATTGTCAAGGTCAATCCTCAAATGCATGAGTCTCTAAATCTGCATATTATACTTTGAATCTTTATAGGTATTAATGACTTTTCATAGACATTGATAACTTCATTCTCTGCTGATAATGTTTTATTTGTGCCAAATTTTTTTTTTTATGACCATTGTTTGTTTAGAAAACCATGTTTATGTTCTAGGTATCAATTGTGAAATTTAAAATCACTAGCATCAATGTAACCATTATATTTATCGATATGAAATTGTTAAAAATAGACTACATTTAGTGGCCATCTAGGTTTTGTTGGAATAGTTCTATTTTGATCCAAAATATTAATTCAGTTTTGAAATCTAAAAATAGAGATAAAAATAGTGAAGCAGCTTGATGCCCTTGTCGGCTCTGATATCAAATGAAGAAAGAGAGATAAAGAGAACAAAAAAGAAGCATAAAGCACACAAAGGAAATGTATTGTTCTGTATTTAGTTCTAAAAGATTCTTAGATAGATTTGACTATAAGAGCTTAAAATGTGCTCTTCAAAAAAACAAAAAAATAAGTATGTTTTCATAAAAAATTCTTACAAAAGAGTTTTTGATGACATTAATTTGCCATTAGTATACAAACAAAACTTTCGGTAAGCATACACCGAAAGACAGGACAAGAGCAAACTGAAGATTAGATAGAAAGAGATCACTGAAGATGACTAAGTGCAAAGAGAACCGACGACACAACTTAGTGTGTAAACCAAAAATGCAAAGACAGAAAGATAAAGAGAACCCAATAGAGGAACCCAACATGCAGGATAAAGTGCAAACCAACAAGATAGTTAAAGTGCAACCGATAGAACAAAATCGAAGGACAGTCAAGCATAACCGACTGTCAGGAACCGAGAGTCAGTTGCAGCCCGCAAAAAGTGGATCTGACTTCCACGTCAAATAAAGAAATATTATTCTATTTATAGGATATTGATTTGTTTTTAAATCCATAACCAATTTAAAACACATAGACTAGGAGATCTAGGTACAAGTTGTAAACCTGATCTTAGAGTTAACATTATTTTTCTTGAAACTTGATGATGTCAATCCATCTTATAAATATATGATGCAATCATTAATTACAAGAGGATGAAAATATACAGGAGAAGATGAATGAATCCAATGAGCACATCTATGGATCAAATTGAGAGTTTCAAGAACAAGAACAATAAAAGGTGAATTTGGTTATTAGAACCAAGACCAGAAGCTACCGTGAATCAGAGGTATTATTCAATCACAATTAGGTGATAATATTTTTCATGTAAACTTAATTGGATCTATATCAAAAATAGGAGATTGCATTTACCAGGTCAATTTGTAATTTTTTATCATTCTAACAAGTGGAGCAAAGTGTAAAAATCCTTTCAAGGAAGGCAAATTTAACAGTCCAATTACAAATCTCTTAACCAAGTGCACACTCAACAGTGTTGCTAAAGATCCTAATAGAGTAGAATTAAACAGGTCTCCACCGATACTCTTAACATGGTAGATCATCAGAAGTGATCAATTGTAAGCCTTAACCAACCCCTTCCAATATGTAGATAGTGAATATTTTGTTGGTGTCATCCCCACTGCAGTTTTTACTTCCTAACAGGAGTGTTCTATGATATCATATATTGTGTTATGTGTCAATTACTTTCATGAATGTTTCTATGAATTTTCACATGTATGTTAATGTTATGAATTGATATAAATCACTTCAAGATAGTATAAATCAGATTGAATGGATATACAATTGATTACAAAGGTTAATTGATTAAAGGATACAAAAGTTTTAGAGGTACTGATTCACCTCTCCACTCTCAGTACACACTTCCCATTAATCTCAAAAATTGGTATTAGAGCTGAGTCTCTTCTTTGGAAAAGCTTAAAGGCTTAAGATAAAAGATCATACAATGGAGAAGTACAGTCTGGATAAAAATATTGAGAATAAGAAGCTTGAAATTTAGATCTTCTATGAACAGTATAAAGAAGCTAGGATCAACATGAGACAACTATTAGATGAAAGAAAGATTATGGCATCTCGCTGTAATGAATTAGATTACCATGAGGAAGAAATACCAGATTTCTTTGAGTCTTCAGAATCAACTACAAGCAAAGCATCAAACACATCAGAAGAAAGCATCAAAAGCCTAAATGAAATCAATCAACTTCTGGCTAGACAAGTTAAATATCTGCAAATCGGCCAAGAGACATAGATGGTAAGGATGATTGATGTCATGAAAAATGCTAGACAAGCTAAGAAAGAAATAACACTAGCCATTGATGACAGAAGAAAGATTACAGAAAAGCTACAAGAGAAAGAATCTAAAATACAAAGATTGACAGAGCATCACCATGAAGTTACAAATTAGATTATTCTTATGAGTCAAGAGGCAAACATAATGAATGTTGAACTCATTGAAATAATAGAAGCTATCGGTGAGCTAAGGGATGAGAATGAAAAGTTGAAACCTGAATAAGAATTCAGTAGCAACATAATGAGATTATCTAGAAAGATGAAGAAAGCAATAAAAGAATGGATGACTTTCTTGAAGGACAACGAAGAGTCAACACCAACAACGATCTAGGATTTAGTGAGAATGGAGAATCATCAAATCAAACTTATCCAAAGAATGTTTATGTCAATCCAAGACCAAGAAAGCTTACATGCAATCACTGTGGAAAGCAAGGCCATACATCAAATGTATGCAGAGGAAAAATGAAAGGTATTCCTAAATCTACATCTTCATTCATAGGATTTTGTAATAAGTGTAACAAGAAAGGACATAAATCATATGAATGTAAGTCCAAGATGAAACAACCTAAGAAGGAAACCTACATGGAAAAATACTGTCCTAATTGCAAAATGAATGGGCACACAACTCTTGAATGCTGGAAAAAGAAAAGGCAAGCATGGAAGCCTAAAGGTCAAGAAACTCCCTATCGACCAAAAAGAGTCGGTAACCAGTATGTATGGGATTACAACACATGGAAAAATTGTACAACATGTGGAAGATATGGTCACATTGCTAAAAACTGTATGGGACAGTGGAATAGAAAGTATAGAGGCTGGACTAACCCTAGAATGGCATGCCTACACTGTCATAAAGTTGGTCATCTCAAGAAATACTACAGAGACTGAATGACAGAGACCAACACATTTCCCAATGGAAACACCATTGAAGACTTCATGAGAGATAGAGACAAAATGTGGAGAAGAGCTTCAAACAATGATGAAGCTGGACTAAGCAATGCAAATGGTGACACCCCATCCAATGGATCTGGTGACATCACCACCCCCACCTAAGCAAAACAAGTAAGTATGGAACTGCAATACCCCAAGCTATTATCTTACAACAGTTCCATAATATGTTGATATAATGCCAAATTAGCATAAGGAAAGATGCATCATGGTATTACTTGTTAAAATATGTGATAAATATCCTATCAGGCATATATACCAAAACACATCAGTATACACTCAAAGCTAAGACTGCCTACACTTACCGAGAAGTGTTGGTTAAAAGCAAAGTTGCTAGTATAAACTGAGCATCGTTGGTAACCGAGCAAAGTGAACAAGTGGCTTGCAATACCGAAACTCGTCAATAAAGGAAAAATGAATAATGAATTCTCCAAAATGTTATGATTATCACCAAAGGAAAATGAAGTCTTCACTGAAAAACTCCATCTTTATACACCAAGGAGTTGGTAAGCATTAATGACATGCATTTTAGGGCATCAGCTATAAATAGGGCAACATAACAACTCATTGTTCACGATGACCAGAGCAGAGTGACCAATGTGATTTTTGAGCAGAAAGTGACTAAATCACAGAGTGACAAGAACTCGACACACATCACTCCAAAGCACTTTAGTAATCTTTGAAAGAGTAAATAGTAAGTTCTACAAAACCAACAACCCTTTTTTTTTTACGCATTTCACAGGAAGCCCTAAATTTTGAAAATGGCCTCGACATCAAGAACCGTGAAATCCAAGAACATAAAAAAGGATGAGTTCAAGCTCATCAAGAATTTGGCATGCAAGGAACCTAACTAAAAGATTCATCCTAAGGTTTCCTCACAATCCGACGATGCTTGAGCATTCTCACACATACCAACTAGGGTTTTACTCGTGGAAGATGTTCAATCTTTTATACACTACAAGATTGTAGAGATAGGAAATTTAGAGGTTGAAGAAGCTTATAAAAAGCTATGCAATGAAGATGGAACACTGAAAGATGAACATAATAATATAGAAGTAAAAGGGCTCACCAATGCCCTAATGTTCCCGAAGGTCTTCAAAACCAAGTGGATGCAGTTAGTACTAAGCCGAATGCACAATCATAAACTATGGTTGGATGAATCGAAGGTGATAACCCAAGATGTTATCCATTCTGTCATCAGTTACTCTATAACTAAAAAGGTGAAATCATTGAAGCATCCACCTAGGGCCGATACTGAGAAGATGATAGGAGCCAAATGGGATGGTAGAGGACTGAAAGTTACCACCATAACCAATGATGAGATCAAATTTGGTGCATGTGTGTTGGAAAGTTGACTATACTGAAGTATATGACTCTATTTAGTGTTTTCATTATGGAAAAAAAGTCATATGAAGTTTTGGAGTTAGCACACATTATCAGAAGATCAGAAATTGGCTAAGTACAGAAAACATGATAGAGCAAGGAACAAACTATTATAGTTTTGATTAGCGTGTGTTCATTTGTTATCCAAATGATATGTGACTTTGAAGATAAGATTATGAGTATGTTTACATGCTAATTCTAAGAGAGCATGATCAGACCTGCAAGTATGAAGAAGATATAGCCAGTTGAAGAGGAACAACCAGTGAATGACAAAACAGGACAGAGATCATGGAAAGAGCCGACAGAGATTGTTTTGGCATGGATGTTGCACTCATCCTCAAGACTTGTGCCTTTAGATTAGGAATTTTTAGTGACCTAATAACCTATGGTTAAAAGTGCATGACTTGATTCATCCAGGATAATTAGTTAGAGCTATTTTGGTGAAGCGGACTGTGTGAAAAGACATGTCTGTTCAGTTTGAGTAAAGCAGTTATAATTAATGTTAAGATGACTTAATGAAGGGTTGTGTGGTTATGTAAGTGATAAAAATAGATGGTAAAAGGTTTCCTAAAGCTGACATTTTCATGTCCTTTGAGGAAGTACTTATAGAAGGTCATTTGTGATGGGAAAAGTTGCGGAAGCCAGAGATAAGAAAAGCAGAGCAGAGTGTAAAAGCAAAAAAGATATATCTATCATATGTTGATGATATAGATATTGAAGTAGAAGATTTCAGAGTGAAGATAAGATTATTGTAGTGCTTTACAAGAGGTTAAAGCATTAGCACACAAAAGGAACTAATCAGACAAGCAGTGTCACAACAACAATTCACCTTATAGATACAGTGTGTATCAAATATCCAGAAGGTTGTAGCCTTCACCATTTGGATAGTGAGTCCACCACCCCTAATAGGGTTATTTTAAAAGACTCCTAATAGGGTCTGACCCTTAACAAGGTCACTGTACTTCATGTATTGTAAAGACAACTCCTAACAGGGTTAAGGATCTTCT
>MU228233.1:1407939-1426887 GCA_018584345.1 Thuja plicata
ATATATTGATTTTAGATATCACAGAAAAGGAAGCAGAAAAAGAGAAGACTGAAGTGATGGACAATTCATCATCATTGTTGTAAAGTTTGACACCCATAACAGACTTAGACTCATGAGGAGTAAATAATTAAGTGAGAGTATATAATCAGAAGAAGTCATGAAAAATATATCAGATATTGCAGAAGAGAAGTATATGAAGAAGAGGCTCAGTGAATTGGTTAGCAACTTTACACTTGATCTTAGTTCACTCAAAGTTGGTCAAGCATCCTTGAAAGAATTAACAGCAAAAGGCAGAAAGATTATTGCTGATTGTATTAATCAAGCAAGTTAAGTGCCCATCATTATAAAGAAGATCCAGGAGGTAGAGGCTATGATAGAGAAGATAAGGAAATCTGTGGAAGATCCCTCCACCGATATCAATATGTGTATATCAGGGGCAGATTGATAAGATTGAGAAGGTAGAGAAGATAATATCAAAGGGTAAGTAAAGTAATGCATAGACTATGAAGTCTATCATATGATCAAGGTCCTAGCATAGACTTGGAGAAGATGGAGAAGCTACAATATGCACTATGCGCCCATCTACAGATTGTTAATTCACTGATTGCATTTTGGGAGAAAGAGATCCAGAAGTTGCAGATTGCATATCCAGATATGTATGCTGAGCAAGTACATAGAAGTGTTTTTGAGAACCTTTGTCATTAATGTCAAAGGGGGATTAGAGTATGAAGAATATGGAGTCTAGTATATGATAAAAGGGAGATATAAGATAGAGAGTTTTTATATAAAAGTACAGATAGGAACTTCACCATATTCCTTTGTTGCCATTAGTGAAAAAGGGGGAGATTGTTGGAAAGCTGACTATAATAAAGTATATGACTCTATTTAGTGTTTTCATTATGGAAAAAAATTCATATGAAGTTTTGGAGTCAGCACACATTATTAGAAGATCAAATATTGGCTAAGTACAAAAAACAGGACAGAGCAAGGAACAAACTGTTATAGTTTTGATTAGCGTGTGTTCATTTGTTATCCAAATGATATGTGCCTTTGAATATAATATTATGAGTATTTTTAAATGCTAAGTCTAAGAGAGCATGATCAGATCTGCAATTATGAAGAAGATATATCCAGTTGAAGAGGAACAACCAGTGAATGGCAGAACAGGACAAAGATCATGGAAAGAGCCCACAAAGATTGTTTTGGCATGGATGTTTCACTCATCCTAAAGACTTTCACCTTTAGATTAGGAATTTTTAGTGACCTAACAACCTATGGTTAAAAATGCATGACTTGATTCATCCAGGATAATTAGTTAGAGCTATTTTGGTGAAGCAGACTGTGTGAAAAGATGTGTCTGTTCAGTTTGAGTAAAGCAGTTATAATTAATGTTAATACGACTTAATGAAGGGTTGAATGGTTATGTAAGTGATAAAAATAGATGGTAAAAGGTTTCCTAAAGCCTAAATGTTCATGTCCTTTGAGGAAGTACTAATAGAAGGTCATTTGTGATGGGAAAAGTTGCAGAAGCTAGAGATAAGAAAAGTAGAGCAGAGTGTAAAAGAAGCAAAGATATATCTATCATATGTTGATGATATAGATATTGAAGTAGAAGATTTTAGAGTGAAGATAAGATTGTTGTAGTGCTTTACAAGAGGTTAAAGCATCAGCACACAAAATGAACTAATCAGACAAGCAGTGTCACAGCAGCAGTTCACCTTGCAGATATAGTGTGTATCAAATATACAGAAGGTTGTAGCCTTCACCATTTGGACAGTGAGTCCACCACCCCTAATAGGGTTATTGTAAAAGACTCCTAATAGGGTCTGACCCTTAACAAGGTCACTGTAATTCATGTATTGTAAAGACAACTCCTAACAGGGTTAAGGATCTTCTAATAAGGACCATAAGACACTAGTACAAAATATTTGTGGGTACTAATTCCCACCGGGGTTTTCACCTACATTGGGTTTCCCCGTAATCATATATGGTGTTATGTGTTGTGTATATTTATCTTACTTGCATTGATATTCAAGTTCAGTACATAAGAATTAAGTAAAGATTCAGATAATAAGAAAAAGTATTAATTGAAAAATCACTGATTCACCCCCCCCTCTCAATGATCCTAATCCTAACAATGCGTTCTAGGCTACAAATTATTCCAAGCTAGCAGATTGAACAATATTGCATTAGGTGCAGTAGACACAACCTAAAAAATTATGAAGAAGGGAACACAATTAGACTTATCTGAACTTCTGCTAAATCAATTGAAATATAACTTAAAGACTATCAGGAATGCGAAGTCAAACACATGTAAGTTTGACTCACTCATAATGTGTATTTTCTTCTACTTTAAAGAAACATTCTCGTTGGTAGGAGATGTGAAATGGGACAACACCAAACTGGTCACCATGTAGATAAGTGAGCATATAGCCTCACTAGGAGAAACTTTTGAGACAGTCATGGATGAATACTTTAAAGTATTCAAAGATTGAATGCAAAAGAGAGTAAGGATCCCCGAACAACTCATTGAGAAATATAAAGATGAGATATGTTTTATGGTTGATACAAATCATACATATATCAAGCCTATTGTACTGAGGAAAACATGGCTTCAACCATTGAAGTATGAGATAAACAATGATCTTGCAACTAAGGAAATTGATGCCTTGATTAATGAACCACTTGATAAGAAACAACCCAAGTTTGGAACATATGAGGAGGCCAAGACAAGAATAAAATATGGCCTGGTTGTTAAGAAAATTATCAGGAAGAAGGACAAGATGGTAAAGAATCTCAATAAGATTCTGTCAACAATAGAGGAAGAAACTGAACAGGATGAAGAAGTTGAACAAAGGGAAGAAACCGAAGAATAGTTATATATGTGTAAAATTAGGGAAAAGGATGACTCCAAGGAAAAAAAGTTAGATTCACCACCTCCTCCACCATCTAAGAAGCCAAGGACAATAGCTGCTTCTAGAACAAGAAGCCAAATATCAAAGGATTCTACTCCTTCACCTTTGAAGAAGGGAAAGGTAAGAACATACAAGAGGAAAGATACCACACCGAAGAGAGGGAAAAAAAAGAGAGGAAAGAAGTTCATCAGAACCCAAGAGGATATTGAAGACACTGAGAAAGATGAAGCTATAGAGGCAGAAAGTGTCAAGGTAAAAGTCCCTAAATCTATTGATGACATTTGTAAATCTAGTGCAAGCTCAGGATCTATTATAGATTCAAACATTAGAATATGGTTGAAATTAGATCCAGAAGATTAGACTAAAATAGAGCATAGCAAAAATGTACAAGTTTAAATATGTATTGATTTAGTTTGAAGGCAATCATGTACCAAGAGAACTATTAGAAAAACTATACTCCAGATGGACATTTTCCTTGAAGAATGAGAAAGAAATAAGAGAAAGAGTACTTGTTACTCTCACACCACCTGAATCCAAGAAGGTAGAAATAGATGACATGATAGAGAAACATAAAAAATATTTCTCACCGAAGCTGAGAGCATATAAATTTCTCAAAGGAAAGCTTATAGAACTTGAAAAGGATAGCCATAAGAAATGGTGTAAAATTATGAACAAACCTACTGAGGAGGAAAGCTCCAAAAAGACCTAGAACAAGAAGATGTTGATAAGGAAACTCAAGATGAGACATATGTTGAGTTAGATAAGGAAGAAGATGACACAACCGACAACAAGAATGAAAATGTTGCAGATGAATCATGGCCAGACACCACAATTGACAACATTGTGGATACTAATATCATCGACATTATCGATGGTCTGACATAGGAAGTTAATAAAGATGAAGATGTCACTATTGAAAAGGACACAACCGATGAACAAGGCACAATAGTTGATACTGAACAAGTAAACATTCTAGGCAACATACCAATATTGATACAAGCTATCAATATTCTACAAGAATCAAACAAGTCACCTGAAAAGGATACTCCCGATGATGCAGGGGAAGAGGAAAAGAAAGAAAACATCGATGGTCAGAAGGACATTAGAGATACTTAGAATGTAACCGATACTACTAAGGTTACTTGAGGAGATTCACAACAACAAGATGCAGACACCACAAATAAGAATGCAAAAACAAAGAATGATGAAGCCAAGGACACCGATGAAGGAGATAAAATGAAAGATGGCACTCCTGAGGAAATCGACAAACATGTTACCGATGATGTGAAGGTGAATGTGGAGACGTCTACAGACACCTGACACCAAGCAAGAAAAAAGAAGGACAACAGGTAACTTCATCGAGCACAACTGAGAAAGCTGAGAAATTGGCAATGGTGTTACACTCAAGTGATTCACAAAAGAAGAAGAATAAATCAAAGAAGAATAAGTTGGAAGTCACCTTGGATGAACTTATTGAAATACCAAAATGTGACCCAACTACACTTGATTTTGAAGCATTGCAAGAATATGGTGAAATATGCCAAAGGAAGGCATTACAGGAGAAGCTAAGAAAACAACACTGAGACTCCATGGTACTAGAGACAACTAGGGATATCTTGCACTAGATTGTACCCGATGTTGATATTGATTAGAACAAGCCAATTCTAGATCAATTAGCCACTCTCACTGAAGCAATAACAAATTAGAATATTGATGCAGAAAAGGAAATTGAGGAGAGAGAAGAGCTTAAGTACCAGCAAAATCTCATTGAGAACATCAGCCAAGAAGTGGAAATCAATAAGGTAAAGCTATCATCATTCATTACTGAATTAGATCTAATTATAACTGAAGCTATAGCCTTAATTCAACAACTGAGCACATTAGACAAGTTCACTAAAGAGAATAGTGACACTATAGAAAAGTTAGATGCAGATCTAGCTAATAGTGCTAGTAGCCTAACCACTGATGGAGACAATGTAGTTAAGTTGCATTATGAGAAGATCATAGAGATCAAAAGGTTAAGGCAGGAACTATGGGAAGTAGAAACACACTTCAGGGAAGAAGTCACCGAGCTCCAAGCTCAACTTCTACCGAACCTAACACTGCTTCAACAACATATCAGTTCAACACAATAGTTGATAGCAACTCCCGAGATGTCTGTAGCAGACAACATCTATGACATGCACTTAAAGATAACACTTGAGCACATGGCTCTAGAGAACCTAAAAGAACAATGGGAGAAAATGATGGAAGACATGAAGTCTTCACACTCCCACATTTTTGATAAGATCTAAGGTATAAACCTTTTCTCTTAATATCAAAAAAAGGGGAAAATGATATGAGTACAAACTAAAAGGGAAAATGATATGTATTCATTCATTCATTCATATGGGCAAATGACAAATGGTAATTATGTATATGTATATTCATTAAAGAAAATGATATATATAGATGAAAAATGATATGCAGAAGGAAATATATCATATGTACATATATACTGACATATACATAGGGGGATTCATTAAATGACCAAGGATCATATATGTTGTATATACTCAACATTTTGTTAGTATTTTGCACATATCAATTTTTGATACTAATGTAAAAGGAGGAGATTGATGACATTACTTTTCCATTAGTATACAAACAACACTTTTGGTAAGCATACACCGAAACACAGGACAAGAGAAAACCGAAGATCAGATAGAAAGAGATCACCGAAGATGACTAAGTGCAAAGAGAATCGACGACACAACTTAGTGTGTAAACTGAAAATGCAAAGACAAAAAGATAAAGAGGAACCCAAAATTTAGGAGAAAGTACAAACTGACAAGATAGTTAAAGTGCAACTGACAGAACAAAATTGAAGGACAGTCAAGCATAACCGACCGTCAGTTGCAGCCCGCAAAAAGTGGATCTGACTTCCACGTTAGATAAAGAAAGCTTATTCTATTTATAGGATATTGATTTTTTTTTAAATTCATTTCTTTAGGGACAAGAAACATGAATGTAAGTTCTTTAATCAGTCTAACTAATTTAAAACACATAGACTAGGAGATCTAGGTACAAGTTGTAAACCTGATCTTAGAGTTAACATTGTTTTTCTAGAAACTTGATGATGTCAACCCATCTTATAAATAGATGATGCAATCATTCATTACAAGAGGATGCGAATAAAGAGGAGAATTTGAATGAAGCCAATGAGCACATCGATGGATCAGATTGAGAGTTTCAAGAACAAGAACAAAAAAAGGTGAATTTGGTTATCAGAACCAAGACCAGAAGCTATCGCGAATCAGAGGTATTATTCAATCACAATTAGGTGATAATGTTTTTCATGTAAAATTAATTGGATCCGTATCAGCAATAGGAGATTACATTTACCAGGTCAATTTGTAATTTTCTATCATTCTAACAAGTGGAGCAAAGTGTAAAAATCCTTAAACAAGGAAGGTGGATTTAACAGTCTAACTATAAATCTCTTAACCGAGTGCACACTCAAGAGTGTTTCTAAAGCTCCTAATAGAGTAGACTTTAACAGGTCTCCACTGATACTCTTAATAGGGTAGATCATCAGAAGTGATCAATTGTAAGCCTTAACCAAGCCCTTCCAATATGCAGATAGTGAAGATTTTGTGGGTGTCATCCCCACCACAATTTTTACTTCCTAACAGGAGTTTTCTACGATATCATATCTTGTGTTATGTGTCAATTACTTTCATGAATGTTTCTATGAATGTTCACATGTATGTTAATGTTATGAATTGATATAACTCACTTCAAGATAGTATAAATCAGATTGAATGGATATACAATTAATTACAAAGGTTAATTGATTAAAGGATACAAAATTTTTAGAGGTACTGATTCACCCCTCCCCTCGCAGTACACACTTCCCATTAATCGCAATAGTTTTTTCTATGTTTATACAAAAAAGAAGAAGTCAAAATAGAGTATATATATGACTTTATATGAACTTCTTATCACTTAATCTAAGCTGAGCATGGATTGATATCATTTTTATACAAAAATTATGTCATTAATTTAATGATCCAATATCATTCACACGAGGAGGAAGGCCAAACAAAAGATAGTGATTGTTACATCAAGGTAAGGAAAAACATAAAAAAATAGGGTAATAAAGAGGGGAAGATGAAATACAATAGATAATGGACTCTTCCCATGGTCATTGTTTACTCCTTCATCAAAAAGAGGGCTTAGAAGTAGTCTGTGGTAGAGAAATCTTGTATTTATCACTTTAGCCAAAACTGCCAAACAATATTGAATGAAATTTATCATTAGGCAATGTGAGGTTTCTATTGATACCTGAAAAAGTTATGTATCTAGAAGACAAAATTGAAAGGGAATCAAATTCCATTTATTTTTTGATCATTCTATAAGCTAAGCCTGGGGAGCTTCATCCAATGTTTGAAAATATCACTTGATTCATCTAGTTCATCTAACAAGGAAGATCCAACTTATAGGTTCAGTTAATTAACGTGAATGAGATATGTTTTGACAATAAAAAACCATTAAGAATAACAATCCACCTACACAACTGAGAGGGGGGAAGAGGTGAATCAGTTGTGAGACAAATTATTAAACATTAAACATTATAAACCAAAAATTTAATCAAATGATAACACAGTAAATGCAACACCATAACTGATGTAGAGGCTAGTGAACTTCCTTTGAAAATTTATGCGGGACTCATCTTTGCTGCATTTTTTTTGTAACAATGCCATATGAGTTTCTTCAAAAGGATCATCCTTCTTGATCCAACCAAAACCTTAGATCAATCCAAGGTCAAAACACCTCATTTCATCACCACTAGGCTCCAAACCTTCAAATCAATCCATTATCCCTCAAACACATTCCACTAGTCTCAGCCAATATACATAACTCATTTGCAAACCCTTACCTAGGTACTAACTAGACCCAATTCCTAGTAGCCTTGTTCAATGGGTAATCCAAGGCTTTCTCAATATTTCTCTGAAGGACTCACAAAACTAAGAGCATATTAAGATACCCTTTTCCTTGATATACAACATATATCAAATTCACTTATTGATCTTTCAGACCAGTTGTACACACTAGTACCCTGCAACCTCATAATTAGGCCTATTAGCCCTCCATTTACAAAGAAACTACTAATAACACTCATCCCCAAACCTCCCAACCATGAAAAAATCTTCCTACATGATTCCAAACAATATATTTTCAAGTTTTTTGAAGATGCCACATTGTTTTACCTCTCCAAACACCAAACCCTCACTCCTAGGGACACTAGCCTAGGGCTTTGTTGGATTGACCCTTCCAACCACTTCTAGATACTGCCAATGGATCTAAAAACTTCCAATGACCATGTATGGACATAACCTATCATAAAATATTCCCCTTCTTCATGTATATTTTCAAACCATGACGTGCTACCCACTCAATCCTTAATCATCAATCTCCTTCAATCTCTGGTCTCTTTCTCAACACCCCTGATCATCCCTACACACAAACCCATATATAGAACATATAGTATAGGATAGAATCCTCCCACAAGACATATTAATAATAGAAAGTGGGAGAAGCCTATACGCTCATGGAGACTTCAAAACAATTAAGAACTGAATGCATACACTGTTCATGAACATTAAAAACAAAATGGATTCTTTGCCTTAAAGATCAATGAAAAAATACACTACTTGCATGGAAATAAAAATACCTTAAAAAAAAACAATTTTAATTCATTTCCTACTCAACTTTGCTTTAATAAAGGAGTTTAATGTCACAGGAACAATGACTGTACCCTACGACCATAATGATGACTGTTGTAAGAATTTACTTTGTTTATTGATCCAAAACTTGTTACCTTTGTTCCTCTCGACTCACGCCCACTCCAACCATCATGGATTGCTATTGAATAGATCTCTTCAATGGTTACCAAGCTGAACAACTGCTTGTAACTCCTCAGCAAACCAAATCTAATCAGTTAAACTATTTGTTACACTTTGGTTTAATGTTGTCAAGTTGACAACATGGTTGTCAACTTGACAACTTCCCATCCCTTTGCATTTATATTATTGAAAGAAAATTCTAAAGGAATTTTAGGATCAATTCCTAATATTTAGACCTTAACTATCCATTAAACCCTCAATTAGCCCTCATTAGGCCATATTTTGTATATAAGGCAATATTACATCCTTTTTGGCACTTTAGTGCATTTTACAACCTTTAGTGGCTCTAATGGCCAACTTACATCAATAAGTAACCTTATAGGTCTTAATAAAATACATTATCTTGGATCATCAAGTGACCCCAAAGAGTTCTTTTCTAGCCTTAGGTGCCAAAATGGATTACATTCATGATCCTATTACAAAATGATCACCATTCTACTAAAACATTATCAAATTACAAAATTGGTCTTATTACATTGCAAATGACCCTTCATGGTCCTGTCTTCAAATATTCTAGGATCCATGAGTGAATCTAGTGTTCCTCCTTGGCTTTGGTGCTTTGCACCATACTCCCCAACTTTAAAATGTTTCCAACACCTCTTGGAAAGTCCTGCAACAAAACATGTTAGAAAACAAAACAACCTCATTTTAACCTTTGGCTTAAAAAGATAATCCATTGTGATCCATGGAATCCTTGCTTGATGCTGCTCCATAATGTGCTATTTCATCTTAACTCTAGGTTTTCCTCCCATTGGAAAAATGTAGACCATTAGCTGATCACAAATCTACATTCCATCCTTAGTCCCATGCCTTGAGATCATTGCTACTACCTAAAACACCCCATTATTTTTAGACTTAGTTTCTCTTCCCATTGAGACCACTGCACCTTGGATCCCATGCCTTATCTATTGGAATTCTAAGTCTTCTTGTACATTCATGGCTACTTCCTTAGCCTCTCCAATGACTTCATAATCAAGGTCTTCCTCACCTGCTGCCAACTCTTGTTGGTCTTCACCATGCCATTCACCTAGGCACACCAACAACTCACTTGCCATTGTGGCTTCCTCATTAGCCATGATAATTTTCTATTTTTCATCTTTCTTCATCACCAAAGGACATAGTACTATCCCCTCTTGAAGAATTCCATCACACTTAAGCCCTTCATGACTTGATCCAATGCTGCATCCATCAACATCCTGAACTTGTACTTCTGATTAAACTTTTAGAACCTCTTTGCCATTAGGTTCATCCTCTTCTTCAAGTGCTACCTATTGTTCTTTGTCATCTTCATCTTCTACTTGTTCAAGGAGTGATGCAATCCACTCCAACTTTCTCTGATTCTTTTCTAATTCCTCTTCTAGGCTTCTTAACCTTTACCCTTCTTGTCTTCTTGCTTCTTCTCTCTTCTTATTCTCTTCATCTCTTCTTCTCTCATCATCCAAGTATTACATCAAAAACTTGGCCAAATATCTTTCATTCCTTATCATTGCCATCTCTTCACACCAATCTAGGATTCTTCTGATGTAGGGTCACCACTTTGGAATACTCTTAGAGGATAATTCAACTCTAAGCATCAACAAAGGACTCTAAATCTTCCAAACCCCAGACCTTTCGCTCACTCTGATACCACTTGATGCAGAGGTCAATGAACTTCCTTTGAAAATTTATGAGGGACTCATCTTTACTGCATTTTTTTTGTAATAATGCCATATGAGCTTCTTGAAAAGGATTATCCTTCTTGATCCAACCAACACCTTAGACCAATCCAAGGTAAAAACACTTCGTTTCATCACCACTAGGCTCCACACCTTTAAATCAATCTATTATCCCTCAAACACATTCCACTAGTCTCAACTAATATAATATACATAACTCGTTTGCAAACCATTGCCCGAGTACTAACTAGACCCAATTCCTAGTAACCCTGTTCAATGGTTAATCCAAGGGTTTATCAAGATTTCTCCAAAAGACTCACAAAACTAAGAGCATATTCATATATCCTTTTCCTTGATACACAACATATATCAAATTCACTTACTGATCTTTTGGACCATTTGTACACATCAGTACCCTGCAACCTCACAATTAGGTCTATTAGTCCTCCATTTACAAATAAACTACTAATATCACTCACCCCCAAACCCACCAACCATAAAACAGTCTTCCTACATGATGCTAAACAATATATTTTCAATTTTTTTGGAGATGCCACATTGTTTTACCTCTCCAAACACAAAACCCTCACTCCTAGGGACACTAGCCTAGGGCTTTGTTGGATTAACCCTTCCAACCACTTCTAGACACTGCCAATGGATCAAAAACCTTCCAATGACCATGTATGGACATAAAATATCATAAAATATGGCCCTTCTTTATGTATATCTCTCAAACCATGACTGGTGCTACCCACTCAATCCTCAATCAACAATCTCCTTCAATCTCTAGTCTCTTTCTCAACATCCCTAATCATCCCTACACACAAACCCATATATAGAACATAAAGTATAGGATAGAATCATCCCACAAGCCACATTGATCACAAAAAGTGGGAGAAGGCTATACGCTCATCAAGACTTCAAAACAATTATGAGCTGGATGCATACACTATTTAGGAACAATTAGAAACAAATTGGATTCTTTTCCTTAAAGATCAATGGAACAATACACTACTTGCATGAAAATGAAAATACCTTAAAAAACAACCATTTTAATTCATTTCCTACTCAACTTTGCATTGATAAAGGAGTTTAATGTCATAGGAACAGTGACTATACCCTACAACTAGAATGATGATTGTTGCAAGATTTTAGTTTTCTTATTGATCCATAACTTGTTACATTTAAACCTCTCAACTTACATCCACTCTCACCATCATGGATCACTATCAAATAGATCTCTTCAATGGTTACCAGGCCTGCCAACTACTTGTAACTCCTCAAAAAACTGACTCTAATCAGTTAAACTGATTGTTCCACTTTTGTTTAATGTTGTCAACTTGACAACTTCCCATCCCTTTACATTTATATTATTGCAAACAAATTCTAAAGGCCTTTTAGGATCAATTCCTAATATTTAGACCTTAACTATCCCTTAAATCCTCAACTAGCCCTCATTAGGCCATATTTTGCCGATAAGGCAATATTACATTCTTTTTGGAACTTTAGTGTATTTTACAACCTTTAGTGGCTCTAATGGCCAACTTACATCAATAAGCGACCTTATAGGTCTTAATCAACTTCATTTACTCTTGGATCATCAAGTGACCCTAAAGAGTGCTTTTCTAGCCTTAGGTGCCAAAATGTCTTACATTCATGATCCTATTACAAAATGATCAACATTCTACTAAAACATTATCAAATGACCAAATTGGTCTTATTACATTGCAAATGACCCTTCATGGTCCTATCTTCAAATATTATAGGATCCATGAGTGAACCTAGTGTTCCTCCTTGGTCTTGGTGCTCTGTACCAATAACACAATCCTTTGTTGTCAAGGAAACCTTGTTAAAGGTAAAACCCCGGTGGGAATTAACACCCACAAATGATGTACTGAGAGTATAGTAATGATGTATTGAGCATATATATAGAGACTTACTGAGTTTGTATCTTCTCCCATTCATCAACATACTCTCCAAGCTCTTCTCTCATATCACTTCTACTAGTTCTTGCTAAACTTGATAAGGCATTTTAATTTCCATTCCCAGTTGCTTTAATGTTGATTCTGCCTTCGGTAAACAATCTCCTAGCTCTGCGGCCTCAAAGGTAGTTAACTTCACAATAAACATCTCTCTATTGAAGTTCACTGTTAAAGGTATGATCTCTTCTATTGCTAGCACTTTAGTTTTGTACATAGGTGTCAGGTATCTAAGAATTTTTGCAATTACTTCTTCCTCATTATATGTACCTCTAGAGTTTCTAATGCCAATAAAAACCTCAGTAAGTCTTTGCATATATGCTCTAACATTCTCATCATCTCTCATTTTCAAGATCTCCATCTTTGTCTTGTAGTTCTACAACTTCTCCTGCTTGGTAAACTTGTCTCCTTCATATAGTGCTTCTAGTCTTGTCCAAAATTCATGTGCAAAATCTAAATCTTTAACCTCTATAAATTCACCTTTAGAGAGCACACTAATCAATAATTATCTTGTGACCATCTTATATGAAAATATTAATGCATTACAGTACATAGTCCCTGTTAAAGGACAAACCTTGTTAGGAATCGAGAGTAACAGTAGGCTCACTACCTAAAGAAGGTTAAATCCACCCTCAGGACTTACTATCTAAAATATAAGTGTATATAAGAAATATACAATCCAGTGAACTGTCTCATAGAAACTGTCTTTGCTTGATCAGTTCCAATGAATTCTCTAAATCACATCCTCTATTCTACATCTAGCAAAATTTACACAAACATGCTCGCTGCTCCCACACTTCGCTATTCTTCACACTTTCATAAAAGAAAACAATCTTTCTTTTATACAGATTTACAATAAGAAAATAGGTCAGCCAATTAAGACTTCCCTAATGCACAAATAATTACTTAAACCCTTGCTAAGATACACATGATACCTATAACAAGTAAACATCAATTACAATTCATCAAATATAATCCAAGATCTGTAATCCACGCTCAGACTCCACAATACATGCTACATCTCTGAAGTCAGCCCCAAATAGGTCTTCTCCAAAACACATGCCACAACTGACGTCACCAAGAGTCCTGGGACCCAAGAATCATAAAAAACATTCCTCAACATGTCTCTTGACATTCCCCAAGCTCGCATACCATGAATTCATATCTCATGCAAGTTATCCTCAAAACACAGAGACTAACTCTGTCAAATATCACTGTCACAGTCTAGTACCCAGTCTTCACTAAAACATCCCTAACTCACTCAATCTAAACTATTAAGCCATGCGACCTTAGAAATAAGATCACAAAAAATCCCTATACACATCACCGTCTTTGATCACTCTAAATCAACTGTACAATACCCATACACTTCTGTTAGTCATCAAGCAATAGTAATAACTAGTCTGTTCTGCCTCCATAGAAACATAAGTTGACATCAGTGATAAAACATGAAAGCCACCAACAATATCAGAAACCAACTCAAATAAAAACACTACTCCCCTTATTTATTTTTACAAAAATCTATAGGGTTATTAATGTCTCATGTTGTAGTGAATTTATGCTACTCATACTACTTTTTGTCCTCCCTAGTTTTCTACAATTAAACTCAGATTTTATAGAAATTGATTTGATGTGATTTGTATGAAAATAAGCAAATACAATTTTTCAATGCTGGATTAATAGCTACCATATAATTATTACTTTTGAATTGATATCTATGCTCTACATATGTATGATGAGACTTAATGAAGCATGTGGTGATTACAATAGTTAAAACAATAATAGAGGTTTCTTCATTGGCTGGACATTGGCCATGGCACAAGTGTTCACTAAAAGTGTTCCTCATTGTTTACTTGTGAATAAAAAAGAGTCATAATAGTCTGGGATATCTTAATTACTTATATAACCCTCCAAGGCCCAAAAAGAAGCTTGATTTCAACAATCCATATCACCCAATATTATAGAGGAAAATAATACATGCAATCAAAGTTCCCAAGTACGTATTGCATGGATACAACACGAGTTTCCAATTATATTCAAAAGAAATATTTTTTGTTGGCCATGGTTGGTTAAAACAATAGTAACAGTTGTAATAGGTGGTTTCCCATACAAAGATATTTTAACTATACATGTTGCTCTTTGTATTTTTAATGCACACTTTTTCAACAATTTCATTTTTGAACTCTAAGAAATCTCAAAAATATTGGTCTGTTTAAGTAAGACATGTTGATAAATAGAGGTTGAAATTTTTATAAGGAAATTTGAGATGACAAAGATCTAGATCCAAAAAGATAGATGAGAAAGGGAATGTTGTTGAAATAATAGTGAATAAATAAAAGGACCTTTGGACATTTATTGCTGAAACTAGGGATTTTGTTAAACCTAGTATTAGGAATTACACATTTTACAATTTCGTTGATCATGGGAAAATTGGAGCATGAAAACTATGACAAGTTTGGTGTATCATAGTGCTCATAGGGTAATAATCATGGTAACTAGATTCAATTTAAATGCCAATATTGTTTGTTATTATTTCTATTAAGTCTATCCAGAACTGGCACTTGACATCTTCTGTTTGTGTATGCAGATTTATATGTTATGTTTTCCCCTAATTTCAATAACTTAACATATTTGGCCCATTTTTTATTTAGTGAAATTTAGCTGATATGGTTCATTAACTTATGAATTTGGGGCTTTGTTAGTTTAGAGTCTTCATTTTGCAAATCCAGTCTAATGTGTTTGATTGGGTGGTCTAATGTAGGTTTTAGTTGATCAAATAAAAGGTGTGAATAGATACACTAGTGACACTATATATGATGGAGAGAAAATTATAATTCCTTGAGAGGGATAATTGAGTTCAGATTATATGTGAAATCTCGTACTGCAAATTTTTGTTGAATGTGTATGTAGTCTGTTCAATAACTACCCCCAGTCACCTTTAGATATAAAGGTACATTATTTTTTTAAACTCTGAAAGTGAATAAACTGCTTGGTAGTGAGTTTATCACTTTGAGTGTAAGGACACGTGATAATCTCATCAACATATGATTCTTGTATCATATAAGTTTCTAGTTAAGGGGGGTTTATATCGGCAATGTTTATGCAGCCATCAGGTTCTCTAATGTTACCAAGGAGGGACTTAGTTTTTTTTAGTCTTTTTTTAAAACTTTCCTTCATAAAATTTGAGTTTCTGATGGCTGCATAGACACTGGCGTTTATATCTTGTGTCCAATTGGTGTCTAGTTTATGTATCCTAAATATCTATTAGTAGATACAAGTCAATGCTTTTATGTCATCCACCTTCTTGACAATCAAGCCTTCCGAGTTTTGATAAATGTCATTGATGTCTCTAATATGCAATGAAACTCCATCACATGCAACCTTATCTTTTAAATGAAAAATTATTTCGAGTAAAATTGTTGTTACAAATGACACTTGGTGGGATCGAGAAACAAGAGAGTTTTTTTTTTCTAATGTATTTGGTATTTGGTATGTCTACGTTGGATCATTATAAAATGTCATTTTCAGGAATGAGATGTCTTTCAATATTGAGTTAATCATTACTATGCTATTATTGATTAATTTGTCTAATACTATCTCTAGCTATGCCAATGTTAATGTCAAAATAGTCATTCTAAAATGGTCGATCATTGTTCTCTTTTGACTCCACACACCTACAACATAACTAATACTTGAATCTTGTATAATTAATTTAGCGCATGTGTAATTATATTCAAGTTTGAGCTTGACAATCTAATTGTTTTGAGAAACAAAATATTTGAATTTCTTGGTAGGGGATTTGTGATATTGCTATTTCTGCAAACCTCATAGCTTTTGTTGTGACTTAAGATTCAAGTGTACACTATAAGGAAAAAAAGGGTATTATTGTGCTTGCGGTGTCATTTTAAACATGGATTATGTTGATCATGTTATTGATTTTTGGTTTTCATGGAAATAGGATTGTCTTCTTTTTAAATTGAGGTGAATAGATATTTGTTATGTCAAGATTATGAAGTAGTTACTTCATGGTGGTTAATGAGTAATGTTTATATCATAGGCAATTATTAAGATACAAAAATATTACAAGAAAAGCCCTAGTGAGGTTTGATTTCTCAACAAATGTTTCATAATTTCTATGGCTAGATTTGACCCCGCGTAGCACCGATGATCTTCAAGCACTTTGAAGAACCCGGACTACACCTCCTTACCAATATCCAAACTTTAGCACCTGCACACACACACACACTTGTTCTCAAGTATAATAATATAATATTGCACAATGAAATGATTCACAAAAGATAGGAACATAGTACTTGGGGAAATTAAGTAGCTTTATTGATTTCAACAAATGGACCCTGGCCTAGTCTACATCAATTTTAACTATGTCATTGATCACTAACCAGTACTACCCAAGCACTCTATACAAGTTCCTACCCCTAGGTTTGTACCAACTCTTGGAACACTAGTGCACACTGTACACCTCACATTCTGGTTGTAGCTCCAGACGTAGATTCCAAACCCCCAACACCTTGTGTCTTTGGAACTCGCTGGCGCAACCCTTACTCTCTAGTGAGCCCGAGATGACTTACCTAGAAAAAGACCCAGCCCCCCTCCCTGATCGGGGACTCCAAGTCAACTTCACTACTCTGCTTCTTTAACTCACACACTACTTTACACTACTTTGAACTCCTTTCTCACTAAATGTTGTTTTGTGCCTCCTTGGATTTCTCCACCATGACACTTTACCTGAGTGAATAAAAGAAACACTGTAGAAATGTTCATCTTGAATGGTTGGGCTACTCTTATTCACCCATAATACTTATTTGTAGGAAGTTTAGACTATGGTAGAAAGAAAACCCTATTTAGCTCCCACCCCCAATGTGCAACTTAGCATTTTGGGCTTGGATACTGCATCCAAGTCTAGCTGAGCTTCCCTTTGAGAATCAAAAACCCCTTACATCCTCCCCCACTTTAAAATAGTCGATGTCCTCGATGCCAAAAATACTGCCTCGGGCAATGTTACGGAGGCCCCTCCCTTGCTCAATGTTTAGAGAGGAAGAGTGGAGTCCCGTTCTAGGAACTCCAAGACCTCTTCTTAATATTTCCACATGTTCTCAACTCATTCCCAAGATGCCTCTAGCCTAGACTGGCCCTGCCAATGAACTAAGAATTCCCTCCACCTTATGTTACCAAATCCCCTCTCTCTAATAGCTATCACCTCCTGCACCTCCAAACGTGGTCTGTCTTTGAAAAAAGTAGGTTTGTGAGTTGGGACATTCCAACTGGTGTCCTCCTTATCTTTATGATACAAACAAAGCTGGCTGACATGGAACACAATGTGAACCCTCATGTGGGTTGGCAACTTCAATTTATATGAAACTTTCCCAACTTTTTCAATCACTGAGAATGACCCATCAAAATGAGACCAAGTGCTGCACTCACCCCCTTAGGTGGATTAAACTAAACCAGATCTATCTTCAAAAAAACCCTGTGACCAACTTTGTATTCTACACTGCTTCTCCTCGAGTCTACACAGTGCTTCATTCTTTCTACAACCTTGACCAGAGTATGCCTAGCAAGATCTACCTGGTCATGCCACTCTTGCAACCTTTTTCTTGCATTTGGACACTCCCCCATGTATCCACTCAAAAAAATATGAGGAGTCAGTGGTTGCTGGCCTATTGCCAACTCAAATGGTGAGAACTAACTCGCTGCATTCTTCTGCATGTTGTAACTAAACTAAGATGAGTCCAATAGCCTTGGCTAGTTGGATTGGTCTGACCAAAGAAAGTGCCTCAAATAATCCTCTATAATCCCATTGATCCTTTTGGCCTGTCCATCTATCTCTAGATGATGACTCATAGACATGAGTAAAATTGTCCCAATCAACTTCAACAACTCTTTCCAAAAGTTGCTGGTAAAGAAGGCACCCCGATCACTTCTGATACTTAGTGGAACACCCCAATACTTCACCACACACCTGAAGAAGTAGTCAACAACATCCTCTACCTTTTAGCATTTCACAAATGTGCAAATCCACAGAAAAACCAAGATCACCTGCAAGCAAAATACCGAAAGCTGTAGAACAACCTGTGAGAGAGAAAGAGCTAGGGTTTTGAGAATCTCAGCAGAGTGAGAGCTAAAATGTTATTTCTTAAAAGAATGAACAATAATTACAAAAAAGTGGCTTATAAGGTGAGAAACCCTAAAGCCGGAGAAAGCTAGGTTTGTGCATTTAATAATTAATAAACATATTAATTATTATGCACCTAAATGACAAGCTTAAGTGTAAATAGAATAATAGCGACCTTTAATAATTAAATTAGATAGACTTAATTATAAAGGTAAATTGACTATTACTCTAACACCCCCCCTTAAGCGAAGCTCAGGAGGAAACTAACCTAGCACAGCTATGAAAGCAGGAAAAAATGGGTCCCGGCAACAAGGCCTG
>MU228233.1:1469090-1488906 GCA_018584345.1 Thuja plicata
TTTAATTTTAAAGATCATAGAGATTCACTAAAACACCATATATGTTCCATGTGCGTACTTTATGTTATTAACTAAGTCATTTATGACTTAAGAGTATTTTAATAAATATAATGATGTTATATAAATGAAGTTAAATAATATGTCAAATGTATGCATGTCTTCTTTCATGTGATCTTGGTTTTGTTAAGTGTCGGGGTGGGTAGGTTTTTACCCTATGTGGGTTTTGTCTTCGGACTTGTACTATCTAATGATTTTATGCCTCTTTGTTTTTTAAGTACATATTGTGGAGTATTTATAACTAATGCAGGAGCATCCTAGGTGTAAGAACAAATTTGCATCACTCAAAAATATTTTCTGGCTTCTTTTCAATAAGGGCTATTTTGTGCAGAGTTACTATTTCTGGAAAGTTACTATTTTTAGTAAGTTTTCCATTTGAGCTCAGAATGTTCTATTTTCTTCCTTGGAGGTTCACTTTGATTATATCAGCATGCCAATAAAGTTTCATTTCCAGATCAAGTCTATTTTTGTAGATATTGGATGTTTTTGGTATTGGCAGCAGGATACAAAAACTTTGAACTCAATTTTGAAGGCTTTAGAGGCTACAAATGGGGTCAAAACCTTGGCTGACTAGGCTTTCTTGGGTCAAATGATGTAGAGAACTTCATGGCATTTCTAAAATGGGGGTATGACAGCCCATCGGGTCAACGGTTAATGAGTTATGGTCTTCGAAAGTTGCGCTACCTAAACTTGAAAATGTTAAAGTTTCTTCAAAATTTATTTTTGGGTTCCGAAGTTGTTTGGGCCTACTCTTATGTAATAAAAATGAATAATAATATCTTAGGGATGGCCGACCTCAAACTTTGGGGTTTAATTTATAGTCTTCTTGGGCGGTTATAATTGCCTATATATTGAAGGCACATAGGGTTGTCTAGGGAAGTTCTGGGTTATGCAGCTGGTGGCTTTGGCTTGCAGATTACAGTAATAAAATGCCCATGTGGTTGTGCATGTTACATTTCTGAAGGTGCATGTTATATTTCAAAATATTATAATTTCATTTCATGGTGATAATAGAAATCCCATTTCCTATCTTTGCAAATCTTGTTATTCTTTATTCTGTTGCATGTTTGTGTTTATAAGGGGAGCACCCTTCATCAGGTGGTATCAGAGTAGGAGTTCTTGAGTGTGTAGACAGATCACCAATTGTGAGGCAGTTTGCACCAGGACTATAGTTGTGGGTTCGCGTGATAAGAGAAAAAAATGTCTCCATGAAGGAACCATGGCAGAAGAGCTAGAGGTGTGATGGAAGAGGGCTTTAGAGTCCTCTGATGAACTATAACTGATTGAATGTTTGAAGATATTAAGTTGATGATATCACAGACACAAAAAATTAATGCAAGACATTAAATCAGTTAATGTATTGTATTGTCATTGATGTCAACTTGATATAATCTGTTTGGTCATAAACATACTGCAAAATACTTCAAAGAACTGATGAATCAAAGGCTATGCTATCAGTAATGCATAAAAGTTAAGTACTCACAAAGTGACTGTATACACCGACAGAGTGTACACTGACAGACAAAGTAAGATAGCAAAGTCACAGTGTAACCTGACGGACAGAATTATAGTGTTTCCCAATGGATGAAGATCCTGAAGACAACTGAACTCACACTGACGGAACAGTCAGTAGTCACTGATGACTAACTGAAGTATTGACTGAGAGAACAAAGATTTCAGAAATGAAAAAATTCTTAGCTGTCAAGAGCTAAATATAGATTTAATTGATACTTATCATTGTTTTAATCGACAAGATAAAGCCAGAGATAAGTAAAGGATTTAAAGCTACTTAGTCCAGTTGGCAAGAAGATCTCTACGAGATAAATCATGAGTTTTTCTTTAAATCTAATTGGCAAAGATTATGGATCATGCCAAGATCAAGAAAGCCAAGAAATAGTGAAATCATGTCTATATAAGAGACAAGCGTATTCAATATGAATAAGGGGAGTGACTGCTTGGCTAAACAATTGTCTTAGAAACACATAGCATTGGACTTCTATTTTAGGATTGGACACCCTAATTGGCTGCTAAGTAGATTATTTAGTCTCATTTAATTATCGACCAGGGATGTAAACTTGGAATGGTATTTGCAAAGTATATGCTTCAAACCTTCTCGATTCTCATGGCTAAACCTATGGAATTGAAATACATTATGCTTCAGGAATCTATACTATCTCTGCAATTACCCTAAGAAAATAGTAATCATGAATGGGGGTTACTCTATTCACCTATGTTGCAGGAACAATCCACCAGTTTTGTTACCAATGGCTGTAGGAACAACAGAGTTCTATCTACTTCTTATTAATGAACAAGGAAATAAATTCTAATCTACTGAAATGATTCACTCATCAAGTGGGCCCCCCTTGGATGAGGGAATATAAATGCAATCAAGATAAGAGACTAAAACTCAAATTATGCACTCTATTCATTCATGGAGAAAATGCACTTGGAAAGTAAAAATAGTGCTATAATGTCAACTTCTATTCCAGAAATTATATCAACTAGCTCTCTTCCTTTGATAACTGCAAAATTTGACTTATTTAGAGAGAAACTACACTACCCCCTAAATCTAGGATCACTCCATTAATGAGGATCACTAATGGATACAACGTGCTCATAATAGAAAATATCTAACAACAACAGAAAGTCTTCAAGTTCTTCCTAGAATATAACATGCAGTGGTTCTAGATCTGCATGCGGTGTCTACTCAGGAACTGAATTGACTCGTTCCTCTGTGAAAGTCCTACAACATTCCCTTCTTCAACTGCTTTACTTAATTCCTTGTTTTATGCTAGCACTTCTGTGGGTAATGACTGTCGATGAATCCTTCAACACCATGCTAGTATTCTTGAATGCACCATGACTTGATTCCTACAAAATGGTTAGCATACACAACTTTCGACACATAAATATATTATATCATTTTAATAATAAGAAAGAAATGTTAGTTTCTATTTGATCTTCTTGCACAACATTCGGCTACATGAAGGAGACTACCCTTAAACATAGCATAGGAGATATGATTATTTATTTATCATGCAACTAATTATATCCTACAACTTCTATCCATCAGTTCTAAGCAAAATACATCATGTCTTTACCATCCATTTTACCTACTTGTGTTCTTACATATATAAAATATATAAAACCATAACTTTAAAGTCTCTGCTTTGAAAGAAAACTGCTGAAAAGAAAGTAAACAACATTGAAAAGATGGCCTTTTGAGAGGCTCATCATACCCCTAACTGCATTATTGCTGGTCCCCAATAATCATAAAATTATGGATCCTAGACCTAAGCCTCAGGTCACCGGTGGTCTTCTCACCTGGTTCATAAAAAACATAGTTGAAATATCCATGGTTTTCCCAAAGCCTATCCCACCTCTATCTTTCCTAAACCATATCATGATCTTCTACACTTTCATTCACTGCCAGTAAAGGCTACAGGAGGATAGGAGGTATAAACCTTAAGGGAATCCAATAATGCAATTGTGTTCAGCCCAACATTATAAACCATGGGGCTCGGCGAGTAGAAAGAGTTAAATTTTGTGGAGAATGAGGCTCCCTAATTTTTAAGTCATGGGACATCCGTATCCACCTCTGCTTGCAAGCTACAATCGCGGCCTCAATATCTTGTGATGAATGCTGTTCCCAATCTGTGTATACCTACTCTTTGATTGGAAGAACCTTGCGAGACCCACTATGATTCATTGTGATTGAGATCCAATCAAGTAAATTCTTCCTAGAACTCTAAACTTTAGGTCTCATCATGAGGGGTGTGTCTATCTCACTATTTCTATATGGAAGAGCCTGATGCTCTCTGCTGATCTCATTTTGAATCTAGGACATTACTGCCCTCAACTGAACATCCCCCATGTAAAGGAGTGAATTCCAATCTCTATTTTCTGGCACAACTAGATTGTGCAAATATAATTCACATAACAGGTTCTTGATGGGCATTGGTGCTGACTAGAAGGCATCATAACATTTGTGAGGTGTAGAAATAGAAGTATTTAATCCCTCTACAATCCTTGTCAATTGAAAGTTAAAAAATTGTTCCTTAAGGAACAATGCATAAACTGGAGAAGGTGACCTACATGCCATTGCTACAGGAATCAATTCATTGATACGCTCAATTCTCCTCTCCAATGCTGCAATCCAATTTTTTTTTGTTCAAGTTGACAAGCTTGTTCCTCATTTATCCTTTTTATTTTTACTATCTCTAGTTCCCATTGTGTCTTTTCCCATGTGAAATTTTAGTACAAACTCAATCCTGCCACTAACGGTGTGGATAAATCTGGTGGTGGCATGGGTTCTTACTAAAGAATATTAATCCACTTAGATGCAGGTTGAGGGATCTTTACTTCCTCCTTTTCAGTGGAAGTAGTCCCTTTTCCTTTGTCACTAGTTTTCACTGAATCATCTTCTTGGCAAGATTCATCAATGGAAGCTTTTCCTTTCCAAATGACAAGGATTTTCATTGATTCATCCTCTTGGGATGACTTAGCTATCCTGACCAGCATGTCTAATATGTCTCTATTCAATTGTTCAAACACTTCCTCAATAATGTCCTCATCCACTGTAGGAAATTCATCAGGGGGAAGATTCTCTAAACTGTCATCAGAATCTTTCCCGAAAGAGTTATTGTAAAATACCTTTGTTTCTATAGAATCTTTATCACTATCTACAAGGATGTTTTCAACTTGTGGATCAGCTGTAGCTTCATCATCCATGATGTGAGCTAGGGTATCACTATCTATTCTTTTTGAAGCCATTGCCTCTGAAGAGGACTTCTCTGCAGATTTAGAGGATTCAACATTTATAATTGAATCAGGGGTTTTGTTTTCTTTACTAGTACTAGTAGAAAGTCTAGCACTTTTCCTAAGAGGGGTTTGAAAAGAGATCATAGGTTCCTTGCGTTTCTTCCTGCTGGAGGACACCTCCTTCGTAATCGATACAGGAGGTTCTTCTAGCGTTGCCTCTTTGGGAGAAGGCAAGGGTTCCTCAGGTATCTTACCCACATTTTCATTATCAATTGGTTGTTTTTCTGGAGTCATACCCTCTATATCTATGGTTTTACCTTTATCCTTCATAACATGAGACCTAATTTCCTCAGATGGTGAAGTATTAGGATTGGCATCATCTTCCCTAGTTTTACCTTTCTTTTTATCAGCAACAGGAGTACTATCTTTGCAGGCTCTTTTCCTAGATAAGGTAGGTCTAGAAGAGGACACTTTAGGAACAGGTTCTGTTTTATGAATTACTTTACAAACCCCCATTGCCGTATTAACCCTACAACCTACACCTTGGCCTCTAGGGCCAACCACCCTAGGTGCTAATTGTTCCATGGCCAATAATTCTTCCCAAGTCCTAATTGACTGTTTGATTAACTCCCTTTCTACAAATAGCTTAATTAAATAGTGATGGGAAATAGATTGATCTTTTCCTGACTGAACAAAAGATGCCTGCTTTTTCACAATATTAAAGAGAAAACTAGGTAAGTTTACTGGCCTATTTTCATGGCGGAGGGCACAAAAAATATTGAAATGCAGTCCATGCAGGTACTTGTAATGGACCTCACAGGTGAAGTAGGATATTATAAATGTAGCTGGATACAAAAAATCCATAGGTAATGATGTTCTTGAAGTGCCCTACTTCTTATCGATATCCAACTATGGGTCACTATGTAGAGTAAATTGTGCCCTGGCTGAGCGCAAGTCAATATCCTTACTCCACTTTTCTCCTTCCTATGACAACTTTGAAATTTCCACCATGATGTCTTCTAAGAATTCAATCCTCAGACCCTTCACTACTGCAAACCCATTGTTCAAAGTATTCAGAAATTGAAAAGCAATTTCTTCATCGAAGCCATTAAGGCTTAAGCAGTAATCTAACCATCTCCATCTCTAAAATAATTCATAGGCGGCTGGGTCCCCAAGTAACACTTGATGATAAGCTCCCACATGATGATAGTCACCATGAAAAGACAAGAAAGAAATAAATTTTGCCTTTCGCATGCTAAAATTGATTTGGAAATATTGAAACAAGCATTAAATAACCCCCCAACTAAGTATAAGGCATGGGCTCCACCAAGTCGTTGCACACAAGAATAAGAAAAAGAAAAGAACACTCTTTTCAAAATAATAAATTAATAAAATAATATATGTGGAAAAGTACATGTTACTAACCTCAGAGGTGCTACAGGAAGAGTGTGTTGTCATGTGACAGGCATTGGTGGAGTGATGCTACAGTATGGACACATGGAAGAGAGGGGAGGTGATGTGGATTTTTATTGCAGAGAAAGCAAATCACGAGAGTGAAATGTTTATTATGGAAGCTGGGATAAAATTATAGCTTTGTAGAAATCTGGGTGGAAGACCCAGATGCTTCGACTGCAGGAGAGGAGCTATCTAAGATCTGCTGGAACTGCTACAGGAAGTCTTGATGACTCACAAGCTTGTGATATATCTTAAGATGATGCCTATTTACAAGGAGTTTGAATCTGATAGGATCAATTGTAGATATCTGGAAAACACCATTATAAAAAATTGAGACTATTTCATAGGTCCCTAACCAATGTGTTTGAAACTTTCTGGGAGTATGCTAATAGAGAGAGTCATAGAGAAAAGCCCAATCACCAATGGAGAACTTTTTTTCCTTGATGAATCGGTCGTGCCACTTCTTGTGCTGCTTCTAGATTAGTTCTGTGTTGTGAAGTGCATATTTCCTATATTCATCCAATCCATTGAGCTATAGGAGCCTATCCTCTTGTGCCTTGGTTAGGTTAATATCTAATTCCAATGCTATCTTGAGAGTCTTATGGTGAAACTCAATAGGCATGGATGCAGATTTTCCATAAACCAACTCAAAGGGAGTAAATCCAGTAGTAGTTTTCCAAGTTGTTCGGTAAGCCCATATGGCTTCAAGAAGGCAAGTAGCCCAATCCTTTTTGTGTACAACAAATATTTTGGTCAGAATGGCCTCTATTTATTGATTTGTGATCTCATCCTGCCCATTGGCCCGAGGATGGTATGGTGAAGATTTACCATGCCTCACCGTGTACTCATTCATCAATTCAACAATAAGATTAGAGGTGAACTATGCCCCTTGATCTATTACTATTTCTCAAGGCACACTAAACCTAGTAAAAATAAACTCAGAGGGAAACTCTGCTACCTTATGATCCCTTGCATGACTCATGGATTTTTCTTCAACCCATTTTATGGCATAATAAGTGCATACTAAGATATAAGACTTACCATGTGAAGATGGCTCAATGGGGCCAATAAAGTCAATGCCCCACTTGTCAAATGATGTTACCACCATCTGAGGCTGTAGGGGCATTTCATCAGACTTGGTAGGACATCCCATCCTTTGGCATCGGTCACAGTGCCTAGCTTAGCTACATCTTTATGTAATGTAGGCCACTAATAACCAGTTGTCACCTTGTATGCTATCCTTTTTCTAGAAAAATGGCCACTACATGGCTCATCATGACATACTCGAAGGATTTCATAGGTCTCATCTTCATGAACACATCTACGGGTGACTTTATTAGGACCTGTGTAGAACATAAATCCAAAGATCCATGAAAAGTTAAAACTCTTCTCAACTAGCAACCGACGTTCACGTAGTAAAAAATGAGGTGGTGTTCATCCTATAGCAAGGTATTTGGTGAGGTCAGCATACCACAGATTGTAAGTTACAAAAGAGAATAGGTGCTCGTCCGAGAAGCTATCATCAATTGCTGCAGGATCATCAAGTACTTGTAATCTAGAGAGGAAATCAGCAACTACATTAGCTTTTCCTAGTTTATCAATGATAGCTATATCAAACTCCTGCATGAGGAGTAACCAACAGGCTAACTTACCAGAAATGGCGGGTTTATTCATCAAGTATTTGATTGATGAGTGATCAATATAAATAAATACTTCATAACTAGTTATTTAATGTCTAAATTTATTTAGTGCATAGATTACAACAAGAAGTTCCTTCTCAGTAACAATATAATTTAGTTCAACACCTTGCAAATTTTTGCTTATGTAATAAATGGCATGCTCAACTATACCTTCTTTCTATCCCAACACTGCCCCAATGACATAGTCAGATGCATCGGTGTGGATATGAAAGGGCATCTTCCAATCAGGTCCTTTAAGAATAGGGGTCTTTGTCAACACATCTTTCAACTGTTGAAATGATAGCTCACAGTCAGATTTCCACTCAAATTCTGCTTCCTTCTTCAATAGATTGTACAATGGGGCAACAAGTTGGCTGAAGTTCTTGATAAATCTCCTATAGTACCTGGCATGACCAAGAAAACTTTAGACATCATTCTGATTTACTGGAGTTGGGAGTGTAAGGATGATTGTAATCTTTGCAGGATCAACGTGGATACCAAATGATGAGAGGTAATTCCCTAGGACAACTCCCTCCTCCATCATCATATAACACTTCTCACTATTAAGTGAAATGTTGTAGTCTTGACATCTTTTAAGAACCTTTCCCAAATTAGCATGAGCTTCTTCAAATGTAGTTCCATATGCAGTGAAATCATCCATGTATATTTCAACACAGTCAATAGCAATGTCAGAGAAAATACTTATTACTACCCTCTGAAAAGTAGCAGGTGAATTACATAATCCAAATGGAAAAATAAAATAAGAAAATGTTCCCTATGGACAGGTGAATGTTGTTTTATCCTGGTCTTCTAGTGATATCTGGATCTAGTTGTAGCCACTAAAACCATCTAGGAATGAAAAATACTTCTTGCCAGCAAGGTTGTCAAGTACTTGGTCAATAAAGGGCAATGGAAAGTGATCTTTCTCGATTTCTTTATTAAGATCAATATAGTCTACACAAACTTGCCATTTGCCACCTTTCTTAGGGACAATTACAAGAGGGGACACCCACTGGCTGTCAGAAATAGGATATATAAAGCCATCTTGGAGGATTTTTTGCAATTCAGCCTTTACTACATCTCTTAATGTAGGGTTTATTCTTCTTTGAGCTTGCCTAATGGGTCTGGACTCAGGATTGATATAGATCTTATGGGTACACAATTTTTGGTCAATTCCCTTCATGTTAGTATAGTCCCATGCAAAATCTTGCTGACTCTTTTCTAAAAGATGGAGAAGGCTAGACATTTGAGATTCAGTGAGATTATTATTGACATTCAATTCCTTACCTAAGACAATCTGTACTCTTTTAACTTTATCCAACATAAGAACCTCTGCAAATGAAGGCGACTTTATCTCATGGGGCAACAAAGTATGGAGATAATCAGGTGCTGTGGAAAACTTAGACGAGGAATTCTTGGGAAATATGGTTTGTAGGGAACATTCAAGGACATGACATGAGGGTTCTTCAGAGCCATACTAGTTTGTAAGGATCACCACTAGTATGTTATCTTCCTCCTGCGAGGCCATGAATGGATCTCTACCAATAACCTTAAGCTGCTGTACTAAATTGGCTTTGAGGGGAGCATCTCCTAGATCCAGCCAGACAACTTGGTCAAGTTTAGCTTGGGGTTTGGCTAGAGAATATAGAGTTAATTTCTTGGTATTAATACCATTAGATATGGTCATTTTTCTTGAGTGACATGCAATGCAAGCATCTTCTATGGCTAACCAAGGCCTTCTTAGGATTAATGGATACCCTCCTAGTGTGGCTTTGGGGGACAAGATGATAAAATTTGAGGGGTATTCCAAGGAACCTAGTGTGAAAAAAATATCCTCTACCATACCATCTCGTTTGACAGTGGAGTTATTAGCTAACTAGAGAATGGTTGGTGTTTCCCTCAACCCAATGATACTAAGTCTTAACAACACATCTATAGTTATAACATTAATAGAGGCCCCTAAATCAACCAAGACATTCTATATTTGCATACCATTAATGTGAATGGTAACCACTAGACTCTTAGGATCAGAGTATTTAGGCATCAAGGCTTTACTAAGCATAAGATCAGAAAGCTACCCAAGAACATGGACAATATCAGGATCTTTCTTTTTCCTACCAGGGTTCTTGCTACAGGCTTCCTTGATTACTTTATTATAAATTGGAATTTCCTTGAGGGCATCTAATAATGGTATTTTGATATTCATTTATTTCAGTTGGTTAATTAGACCAGTTGCTATAGGATTTTCTTTAGCGGTTGTTGAAGGTTGGGCCAATCTTTGCAGGTAAGGTGGAATTTTCTCAACTGGAATAGGCGGTGTAACAGGTGGAACAATAGTATTTTGATTTTCAAAAAATTCCTTAGTATCATAAACATCAGTTATTATGGGTTCTCTCAGTGTAGGCAATGTGGTCCCTGATCTTAGTTGGATGTCATTCACTTGTAGTGAATAAGCCTGCTGCTTGTTGTTAGGAGTTGGATTTGTTTGTGCAGGCAGTTGTGGTTTCTGAGGACTATTATTAGTTGCAGGAGGCAGAGGCATAATAGCTTGTTGCTGAGGTAGAGGCATGATAGCTTACTACTGATTAGGCTATTTGGGTCCCCACTGAGGTTGCTGTTGCCAGTTACCATGTGGTTGCCATTGGTTATTCTGCTGCGGCTGCTAGTAAGGGTTAAATTGCTGTTGGTACTAGTTAAACTACTGTTGGTATGGGTTAAACTTCTATTGAAAGTTTTTTCTATGTGGAGGCTGCTAAAATTTTTGGTTGTTCTATGGCTGTTGGTTATGCCAGTTATTATTCCAATTCTGTCCTTGAGGAATAGAATTGTGGGGGTTTTGATTCTGCCATTGATTACTATTATTATTATTATTATTATTATTATTATAACCAAAATGATTTAGGGGGTCTTGAGGCATACCTTGTCTCTAGGCCCATGGTCACCTTTAAGCCATGAAAAAAACCTCTCCATTCTCCTCATATATTTCCTTGAACTCTGTGGGCATTGAGGTAGTGTCCATATATGCAATAGTTTTTCACTTACAGTTTCTTTTCTTCTCTCTGTAGTGGGAGAAAAATTCAGCCAACATAGCTTCTATATCCTCTTTCTTTCTTTGAGCTTGCATGGTGTCTAGCTGAGTGGCCATATCATTGATAATGTCCTACTTGAAATCAGATAGGAGGTTGGAAAGCTCTATCTTAGACACTCCAGAGTCATTTGTCTTATGAGGCAGGTCCCTTAGTCCTCTTCCTTTTTTTACTGCAGCTCTTGAGTAATTCAAACATATGGTCTTGATATCTGCCCAATTTTTTTGATTGATGTCCCCACCAACCATAAGGTCCAAGGTTTCTATGCTCCCATCATTGACACCTTTGAGGAATAGATGCTTCTGTGATTCCTCATTCAACTGGTGTTGAGTGTTGCACTGCAGGTTAAACATAAACCTGGAAACATAGTCTTCCAATGTTTCATCCTCTTTTTTGTGACATCTTGAAGATGTCATCCCCTTTTAAATCCCTTTCGCTACAGTACTCTTTATATTTGGAAAGAAACATGTTGCTCATAGCGCTCCAATTTTCTACAATATTAGCTCCGAGGCTCATGAACCACCTTAGATAAGCCTCTTTAAGAGTTGACAGAAACAAATTCAGCTTATGGGCATTAGTTGTGTAGCTGTAGCTCCTACAAAGGATGTCAAACTCGAAGAGGAAGGTCTCTAGATCTTTGGTGATAAGTCCATAGAATTTTGGTACTGTAGCGTCTAGAATGTTCTTCAGGTTTTGGTTACCCTGTTGAGGAGGAATTGGGAAGGGAGAGGTAGGCTGAGCCATCCTTGGAGGAGGACCTGGTTGCTATGGTTGTTGAGGCTGATAGATAATAAGGGCTAATGGGTTGTCTTGGTACTCAGGCTCATCAAAAAGGACTTCCAAATGTAGTGATTCTTTGGAGGACGATGACTATGAAATTTCTCCTTGGGCATCAGCAAATGGGTTTTCAAACAAATCTTCTTCTTCACTAACTAATTGGGGTTCCTTAGGCTCAGGATTGAAAAGATCAAATGGTTCAGCCTGGTATTAATGAGGAAGGAATCTCCCACGAGGATCTCTTCTTCTATGCATAAAAGGATTGCTTGAAATTAAATCCTAGATTATAAAAACTACAAACATGAACACCAAAGTAGGTTTGAACTAACATCATCCCCGACAGTGGTGCCAAAAATGCTTGGCTAAACAATTGTCTTAGAAGAACATAGCATTGGATTGCTATTTTAGGATTGGACACCCTAATTGGTTGCTAAGTAGATTATTTATTCTCATTTAATTATCGACCAGGGATGTAAACTTGGAATGGTATTTGCAAAGTATATGCTTCAAACCTTCTTTATTCTCATGGCTAAACCTATGGAATTGAAATATATTATGCTTCAGTAATCTATACTATCTCAAGTGAATGCAATTACCCTAAGAAAATAGTAATCATGAATAGGGGTTACTCTATTCGCCTATGCTACAGGAATAGTCCACCAGTTCTATTACCAGTGGTTGCAGGAACAACAAAGTTAGATTTACTTCTTAATGAACAAGGAAATAAATTCTAATCTAATGAAATGATTCAATCACCAAGTGGGCCCCCTTGGATGAGTGAATAGAAATGCAATCAAGATAAGAGACTGAAACTCAAATTATGTACTCTATTCATTCATGGAGAAAATGTACTTGGAAAGTAAAAACAGTGCTACAATGTCAAATTCTATTCCAGAAATTATATCAACTAGCTCCCTTCCTTTGAGAACTACAAAAGTTGACTTATTTAGAGAGAAAATACACTATCCCTTAAATATAGGGTCACTCCATTAATGAGGATCACTAATGGATACAATGTGCTCATAACAGAAAATATCTAACAACAACAGAAAGTCTTCAAGTTCTTCCTAGAATATAACATGCAGTGGTTCTAGATCTGCGCACGGTGTCTACTCAGGAACTAAATTGACTCGTTCCTCCACAAAAGTCCTATGACATGCCCTTCTTCAACTACTTTACTTAATTCCTTATTTTATGTTGGGGCTTCTGTGGGTAACGACTGTTCTTGACTCCTTCAACACCATGCTGGTATTCTTGAATGTGCCATGACTTGATTCCTACAAAATGGTTAGCATACACAACTTATGACACATAAATATATTTTATCATTTTAATACTAAGAAAGAAGTTTTATTTTCCATTTGATCTTCTTGCACAACATTCGGCTATAGGAAGGAGACTACCCTTAAACATAGCATAGGAGATAGCATTATTTATTTATCATGCAACTACTTATATCCTGCAACTTCTATCCATCAGTTCTAAGAAAAATACATCATGTCTTTACCATCCATTTTACCTACTTATGTTCTTACATATATAAAATATATAAAACCATAAGTTTAAAGTCTCTGCTTTGAAAGCAAACTGCTAAAAAAGAAAGTAAACAACATGGAAAAGATGGCCTTTTGAGAGGCTCATCAGTGACAAGAGAATAGACACTGAAGAGATTCTGAAGGAGAAGAAAGTCTTCATTCAGACTTGATCAATCAAGCTGAGGAAAGAGTTAAATTCTACAGATACCGACGAACAGTGATACAACATCATAGAGCATAACAGTGTGGAGAAAAGGTACTGAATTGATAACATTGATCAGAAAGGTAATGCACTTACAATAGATCTGAAAATCTACAATTTTAGTTGTATATGTGAACAAATCAATTTACTGTTTCAGTTTAACCACTGAAGCATCAAGTCTCTTAACCGATTAGGACTTAAAAAGTCTTTTCTAATTGAGATACATCCCAAGGAGTATTAAAACATTGGATCATACAAAGTAGCATTGTATATGCCCGATACCTATTGATAGGTGAAGTGAGTGTTTGATCAAGGATGGTAGCATTAGATGCTAGATACTAAGTGACAAACTATTCATTTAAATCCTCTAGAAAGGTAACACCTAACAGTGTGTTTGTAACCTTTAACAGGGTTGGATCTTAATCGAGATCACTTCAGAAGAGTAAAAATTTGGGGTACTGATCCTAGTGGTTTTTCTCTTAATAGGGTTTCCACATTAAAAATCCATGTGTTAATGTGTCTATGAGTCATTACTTTATTGTTTTACATTTCACATAAGTAATTCTGGATTGATTGGTATACACTAGCTATTTACTATGTTTCGGTAAATAGAAAGACTGATTATCGGTAAACATATAGTAGAAGGTTTTACAAAGCATTCTGACAAGTAGTATTTTGATATAAGTATTTCAAGGCATTCATCTTACAGGACTAAAGATAACTAGAGGTATAATTTTGTGGTACTAAATTGGAAGGGTTGATTTAAGGATTAATTTTTAAGGCCACTGATTCACCCCCCCTCAGTTATTACTAACAATTGGTATCCGAGCTTGTGTGCTTAGAAAGGTAGTTTAACAAATCAAGCTAAAGATCACAAGATGAACAGACGAGATGTGCCTAAGTTGAATGAAGACAACTTTTCTTAATGGAAAAGCAGGATAAGACTCCACTTATCAGGTATTGGAAATGATGTTACTCAATACTTAGATACTGAATATGTGTTGCCCATAGAAGCACCCACAGTTGAACAAATGAGAGAGAAGCATGAGCACAACTTCATGATGATAGAGCTTTCTTCCTCACTCTCTGATGCTAAATTTGAAGATGTCAAAACATGCACAACTGCAAAGCAGATTTGGGACAAATTGAAGCTTGTACATGGTGGTGATATAAATGTTCTGAGAGCCAAGGCATAAATCCTTAGAGGAAATTTTGATGATCTCAAAATGAAATAAGGTGAAAACATCAAATAGTACAACACAAGAATCACAGAGGTAGCCAATACTATCTGAGGAGTTGGAGGTGTACTAGAAGAAGAGACATCAGTAAGTAAAATTCTAAGAATCTTATTGCCTACTTATGCTAGTGTAACACCCCAAAATTGGCACCTTATAATTCTAATCAATTTTGGTGCGTTCCTTCAATTTTCTCATCATCGAAGTCCTATTGTACTAGGCAAATTCTCTTCCTAATTGACTTTAATTGACTAAGTCTCAAATGCAGAAAACCCAAATTTGCATAAATCTGACATTATATTTAATGCCTAAATTATCAAGGTTTATTAGCTAAAAAACCCTATGATTAATTAATTTAATTCTAAAGTCCTAAGTGCTTTTAAATTAAATTAATTCCACCCCCTTTAGCTAATATACATCAAAAGGAATTGAATAGTTATTTAATTGATTGAATGGATTATCCTCAAAAAGAATTCCATAATTCTATATGAAAGGTCATTTATGTGGCAATAATCCACTCTTTTAATTAAATAATTCTTGCATTTTTGTCTCAAATGAAAAGTGAAGAGGCAACCGTTTCTTTTCAAGAAACTCTTCACACTCTTTCCATGGTTTTCTATATATTGGACCTCTTTTTCTTCATTTGAGAGGATGATTTTTGAGAGCATCAAATCTATAGTGAAATTTGCATTGATTATTTCATGCTTTTGAGCTTAAATTACATAATTAGATTAATTTCAATTTGGATTAGTAATGATATGTTGATTTATTTGCAATTCATTTACATATCTAACATATCAATATTTTCTTTCAAGCTCTCTAGTTTAAATGCAATTTCATTTCTAGATTAAGAGCATTTATTTTCTAGATTAAGAGCATTTCAAGCTTTCTAGATTAAGAGCACTTGATTTCATAGATTAATTGCAATTTCAATTCTAGACTAGTTGCAATTCATTTCATAGATCAATTGCATTCTATTTCATAGATTAATGGAAAATTCATCTTCTCTCATGCTTTAGAAATCCTCCATGTTAGCAATGGTCAGGTTGTTGGCTCTCGTTCTGAGAGTAAATTCGACATCCACAACTAATTAGGAGGCAACAAGTCACTTCAATCAAATTTGCAGGATGAACAATTCATGCTTATCTTTGTGAATTGAATGATTGAGTAAGGACTATGTTGAGTTTGTGCTTGTTTAGAGGTCACATTCAAGCACATAACATTTTGGCACCCATTGTGGGGTAGAAAAAATGATTTTTGGCCTCATTTTTGAACTTTTTGATAGTGATTTGGGAACTCTGCCATATGTCTGTACAACACTGGTACGTAGTCTCGTGCGAGGTTTTAGGTCAAGCCACACAAATTTTTTCTCTCTGTAGCACTTTGTCGCGTGAAGAAACAGAAAGCTTGCGTGCCTCGAAGTACTTTCTCGTGCGCAGTGAAGTACTTTCTCGCGTGAAATTTAGCAGATAGACATTCAATTTCCAGAATTTGTAATTTGCTGCTTTTCTTTTCTGACATCTGTTCTCTGCTGTGATTTTCTATTTTTGATTTCTGCTGTAGCATAATAGTGGTTTGCAGGTTTTCTTGTCAAAGATAAAAAAAAAAACTTTCTAACAGTTTGCTTGTAGGATGATTGTCAAAGGCATATTCAAAATGTCATGCTTGTTTACTATTTTTCATTCACATAGTTTAAATAGGGCTTTGTTAAAATTTCGTAAGGATCCCGATAGAAAAGTAGGGGAATAGGATCTTCATTACATAGAAGTGATGCCCATGGATGAAACTAAGACCTAGATGTTGCTAGCATGATGGATACTTGGGGAAGCAAAGCAAGATAGTGAATCTTTAGCACTTCTACTTGTTAGAGGATTATGCTCTTCTCTCTTTGAGAGAATCAGAAACCCAAAGGCTTGTGGATTTGGTGGAGTGAAACTATCTCGGTGATGAATATGCTTGATGTGTTTGGGTAAGGTGAAAAGTTAGAGAAGTATGCTCTTCTCTCTTTGAGAGAATTAGAAAATCAAACCCTTGAATCCAAACCAAGTTGTGTCACCTTTAAAGGGCCTTTCGGAAGTTGAATCTCTAGAAATGACCCAAGAGAGTACACACCTATCACCAGTGATTCCACCTCACTCTAATAAATTCTGCTTTGTTGAGTCCAAAGAATCCAAAGCCATGGTAAATTCTTTCTCATGATTTTGACTATCATCATGAGAAAGCCTTGTTTGTCATACTGAGCGACGCCGCTCCCAGCCTTGCTTTCAAAGGTGTATGACTTACAAGTGTTGGTGTGGCTATGAGACCCCAGCTCTGTATCAGAGGCACCAAAGGTTATTGTGAATGAAAGCCTACTAAACACTCTCTTAGTTAGATGCCTAAACGGTTTATCTCTGAAAGGAGACATAATATATGCGTAGGGAGAGGGAAGAATCTCTCCCCTAGATTCTTGACATAGGTATGCACCTAGATGCTTGAAGTGGTATATGACGCTGGCCCCTATTTTAAGGGCAACCTTCAAACATATATACTTAGTCCTTGGAAACACCAAAAACATGGGTGCTCTTTTGAGGGTGACACTACTGTGTGAGGTGCACGCATACGCATAAGATAGTAGGGCACATATTTTTTTCTTCTCAATCAATTTTCTTTGTAGGGATAATTGAGTGTTTGTTCTTGAGTCTTAAACAGTCCAAATCATCATCAAACAAAGACTCCTATTATTCTGCCAAGTTGCTTTGTCCTTGGCAGAACTGTTTATGACTACTATTTGTGTCACTACTGCTTGATTGAAACTTCATATTTGTAAATGAATGCTTGTCACCTTGAAATTGAGATTCCTGATTTGTATAATCATAAAACTGCCCTGAACCTAGAAATTTTTTTAGAGAACAGTTCTCGCTGTGTCTCAAAATCTGGTTTTTTCTTAAAAAATTGAGTTCCTCTATCAAAATTTAGTGTTTTCTCACACAAAATTTTAGAAACCTAGCACTTTCTCACATGGTGTGGCATTTTCTTGCATGAATTTGAGCACTTTCTTGCATGGTGAGGCATTTCCTCATGAAAATCTGTAGCCTGGTGTTCAAAATAGAAAGCTTTTTCCTGAACTAACATGTGAATTTTCTACTTGATCTGACTTTTGTCTAGGGTCTGATTGCTTGTTTCCCTATTGTCTATAGTCTAGAATTGGTTGTTTCAAGTTGTGAACTGACTGATTCTTACAAACAAGTGCATCAAGACAATTTTACGATGTCTAAAAGCAAAGAAGAGATTCTTAGAGAAACTTTATGGAAACAACTTCAAACTTTGGAATCTAAACTCCAACAATTAAAGGGGGAAAAGGATAAATCTTGGTATGATAACCCCAAATTTGATCAAGAACATTTTGATGACAATCCCAATTTTGATCCAGACTAGTTTGATGACAATCCTAACTTTGATCAAGAGCATGTAGAGAAAGTCATGACAACATCAGATGAGATCTCTTTCTATCCACAAAAGAAGGATATTGCAAGTCAAAAAGTGTGTAATTATTCTTCAGAGAAAATCTTTACTCCTTTGGGAGAGTCTTGTGAATCTACATTGGAATAAATTCTTGAGAATGACCTCGTCACATTGCCTCAAATCACGTTACTAGGATCCACATTCTTTAGTAACTACTGTGCATATCATCAAAACAATAAGCATGAAACTTCATCTTGCATGGATTTGAAACATAAAATCCAAGATCTCATAGATGATGGAATAATCAAAGTGGAAAATCCTAATGAATCACCTAGTGAAGATACTAATCTCAAGGATGATCAATATGAGGAACCTATGTCTAGCAATGGTTCCCATCTCACATCTACTTCTTCCACCATTCCTCCATCTCCTAAAGCTTCATCATCCCTGTCAAAAACTGAACCTAAGGATGAATGTGTCTACCCTCAAGGACTACCTCTAAAAGAGATCCAAGCTAATCCACATATGAGTGAAAGTACTTCTCAGGCTTCAAAGATCATAGACCCCAAGCTTCCATGTGCTTCAACGCTTATCATTCCTATTCCCAATGACCGTCTGTCAGCATGTCAAGAATCCCATATGCAGATCAAGACTCCTACCTCATCCTTAGAAGTGGCTTCGTGTCAAGAGAAGAATCCACAATGTGAGGAAACAAATATCAGTTATGATCAAGATCAAGACACCATCCATCTTAATCCAATGGTTGACCATCTTTGCATATCTCAAGAATCCCATGATAATTTTGTCAGATCCATCCCTCTCTTGCAAGAAAATCCTCCATCTCCCAAGCGAGATCAAAATATCCTTTCTACCATGTTTGATGAACCTATTAAAAATCAAGAAGAAGGTACCCTTTATACACCATCTAAAGATCCTTGTCAAGATCAGAACATCCCTTCATCTCCATGTCATGCTCTTCCATATCTAGAAAATATTGTTCCTCCAAATCCATTGTAGAAAAATGAATCCCCTGAAGCTTCAACAACTCCTATCAAAGTTGTTCCTATCAAATCTACTCATGCTCCTGTTGATATAAAGATGAATTCTAAAGACAAGAGTCTTGGTCATACAGCTCACTCTAAAGATGTTGATATACCTTCCACATGTTATATCCCTCCATTTAAATGTAAGCATCAGTCTTCTCCATCTTCCAAATATATCCTTGGTCCTTATATCCCAAAGCTTAGACCATCAAATCTTCCATCTATATTGGGTCCTTATGTCCCTCCATCCACCACGCCTATCAATACTATTTTGTCATCCACTTATCCTATCTCCTATCAAGATCAACAAAGACATGTATCTTTGAAATCTCCCTATCAACCCCTCCATATGAACCAGATATATCAACCCTATTCATCCACAATTCCTAAGTCTTTTGGAAGCAATTTGGATGTACAACGAAGAAATCAGAAATATAAGAATCCACTTACATATAAAGATCACTATGTCCCATCTAATCGACATGTGACTACAAATAAAAAGGAAATATTCAAGAGACCACAAAGGTCCACTGAGCAAAGAA
>MU228233.1:1488956-1504454 GCA_018584345.1 Thuja plicata
GAATCCACTTACATATAAAGATCACTATGTCCCATCTAATCGACATGTGACTACAAATAAAAAGGAAATATTCAAGAGACCACAAAGGTCCACTGAGCAAAGAACCAAATCAAAGAAAATATGGGTTGCTAGATCCATTATGAAGTAATTGCATTCTAAATCATCTGATGCAAATAAAAAATCAAATGCTATATGGATTCCCAAGTCTCTTCTCAAGGACTTGGATACAAAAAGAAAAGCAAAAGTTATGTGGATTCCCAAGTCTCTCTTAAAAGACTTGCACCAAAAGGAACAATCTAAGTTGGCATCCAAGCTTCCAAAGTCTTCCACTTCACCTCCATCTAAACATCTCCCATCTTCTGAATCCATCTTGGGTCCTCATGTACCAAGATCCATATCCACTCATCCATCAACGTCTCAAGCTATTCCATCCACTTTTCCTTCATTCGTCCACTACCCTTCAAGGGGTGTGTAAATTTTGATCTTGTCACCTACTATCCTCCCATATTGGGTTCTTACATTCCTTCTTTTTCTCTCATCCAATCCATCACATAAAATCTTTGCCTCCATCTTCCTTATCCTCCATTTCATCACCCTATCAACATATTTGAGCATACTTTCAGTGATTGTGGCCTATTGTAGCATATCTTTTAGAGGAGCACTATCTAAAGAGCAAGAAGCTTAAAGTTCCTACATAAATTCAAAATAAAAAAAATAAAATAAAAAAAACTAAGAAATTGCCTTGGTGAAAACCTGGTAAACAGGCGCCTTGGTAGCAAAAGTAAAGAGAAATCAATTCATCCTATGGTGAAAACCACTTCTTGTGGCACCTTGGATAAGTACCATGATGAAAACCTAGCAAAAAGGTGTCATGCGTAATTCCTCCTACTTGCACTCTTCACTTGGGAGAAATTTCCTTCCATGTCATCCTCTCCCATCACATCTTACATCCAGCTAGCTCGTGAACATCCATGTTCCTTTTTCTGATTTGACAAGGTTGAGCCTATCCATGAGCATCATGTATCTTGAAATTCATGATCCTTTCCATTAGCCTATTCACTTTTTCATTCTACCCTATCATGATCTTGCTTATCCCAAACCTATCCTTACTATCTCTGTTCATTCCTATCATAATCCAAAAACATGCATTTATACTAATTACACTTTCATAGCTATGTCCTATCCAAAATTGACCCCTTGGTCTTGATCAAAATTGAAAAATCTATTTCTCAAAAGTCTCTTGACATGTCCACTCTTTTGGACCACATGCTTTCATGACATCTGGTCATTATCCTATATGCTATTTAGCACTGGTCCATGAGCCTACATTGCTATATGCTTTTTTTTCCCTACCTTGGGTAATCTTGAAGAGACTATCTTTGAGGGTCGCATTCACCCTCTTCATCCGTTATTGGCTATCCATCTCATACATCAGCTTTCTAATCCATCTGCAATGTCTTACACCTTTCTAGACATTGGGTCAAACCATTATGATCTTGCTTGAGATTGAGTAATCTCTAAAATTCTAAAAAATTGCAAAATCTCTAAAATCTTAAAAAATGTAAAATCTTTAAAATTCTAAAAAAACTCCCGCTTTCCTGCTTTAGTGTGCTCATGCTTTTGCTTTCAGTCATCTTTGAGATTTTGCTCGACCTCACATGGATTGAAACTGGTCACACTTGGGGGCATGTTCCTGGCCTAGGGGGCATTGTCTTATCTTTTTGAGTCTTTCTCCTCTTGCATCAGTCACTAGTGGTTCTCACTACGTCTGCCTACCGATGCTTTGTAGCACTTCGTCTCCTATTGAGACTCTTTTTGCATCAATCACCAGTGGTTCTCACTACGTCTACTTGCTGATGCCTAGATCTCTTTATTGATCATTATACTTGAGAACCTCTCTCATGAAAGTCACCAGTGGTTCTCACTGAGTCTGCCTACTATCGCTATTACTGAGATTTCTCCCATTGTCTCACTATCTGCCTTATTCCACTTCGATCTATTCATTGCTTGGGGGCATGGTCCCCCACTTTGATTGCTCTTTGGTTTACACTTGAGTTAGTAATCTTGTCAAAGGACAACTCTCTACTGGCACAAATTGGTGTTTTTCAACACCTTGATCAAACAATATTTTTCAACACTCTCTTTGGATACATCTGTGTTTTTCAACACACATTGGATATCTCACGATGTAAACATCTCTCGATAGCAATCAAACACATTTCACTCACAAGCACAACGGTATTTTTCAACACCTTGAACATAGACACATTCATAAGCCTTGAAACATGCTGAGATATGATTGACTCTTTCTTTGTATGCTGTCTATTCTCATGAATTTCACTGATATTTTCTTTGTCTACTACTTGTTGGTGTGGTTTCGATGCTTCGGCAATGTCAAGTAAATAGGGTGTATGTGATAAGAGCTTCTGCATTAAGGTGGAAAAGCCTCACATCCCTCAATCTTGTTTATTTGTACGCTAAGGGGAGGTCAAAACTATCTCCTTGACTATTATTGCTATGTTTGTTTACTTGCAAACTTTTACTATATCAAATTGGAAACAATGTTCAGGTCACCTTGGCTTTTGTGCCCTGGTGCTTATGTTTGTTTCCTACATTTTATTCGACGAAAGTCATATTCATATCCTTATGGTCGCAGTGGCACCAGTAAGGATTGTATTGACTTCGATGTTCCAAAAGTACTTGATGATGATAATTATGCGATGAGTCCAACAACCAAGTCCTAGGGTTGCATTTAGCTTAGGCTTGCATTCGTATTTTAGGCTTGCATTCACATCTTAGGCTTGTATTCGCATTTTAAGCTTGCATAGCAATAGTTTTAGTGCTCTCTTCATTGTCATCTCATTCTTTGAAGGTTCTCATCTTTTGTCCTGGATTCCTCTTGACTGCACAAGTGTTCGATCCTCTCTCTCTATCTTCATCTATATGCTTAATCAATTTTCGTGATCAAAATCAAAATCTAACACTTCTATATATGCTTGTGCAGTCGTCTTTCTGGCATTGCTTTCTTGTCAGAATCATCTCTCGTCATCATTTTCTCAACTTCTACAATCTTTTCATCAAAGTCAACTCTAGTCAAACTTGGTCAACTATGGTCAAACCTAGTCAGTAAGACTCCTTGATCACTCCAAATCAATTCTTCTCTTGATCTATCTCTGGATTTCTTTGGATCTTCGATCTTGTTGCTATCTATGATTTCTCGCTCTCATCATTATGGTGTGTCATCTTTTGATTTCTCTCCCGAGGGGGCAGGATGATTGCATCATTAAATCTTTTTGCATTATTCTTGAATCAGTCTGATTTGAATCAAAAGTCCCCATCGCTAGGGGTATCTCATCACTTGGGCCATATTCAGTTTTTCATACCTTATGGTCAAAATTGGATACTCCATGATCTTGAATCTCTAGAGGCATCTTGATGTCTCACATCTTGTCATCTATCTTTCTAGGTATCTGAGCAATCTAACTTGGATCCTCAAGGATCAAGCTTCGTTCTGAAGATGATTCTTGAAATCTCATTGGGTATTGGGGAAATCTAACCCTAATTCCTGAAAGTTATGCTTTGTTCTGAAGATGGATCTCAAAAACTCTTTAGACCGTTATGTAGGTGACCTAACTTGGATCTTAGAGGGATAACCTTTGTAATGGGGCAATCTAACCCTGATTCTGGAGATAGTCCTAGATCTTCATCAGCTATCAGTGGACATTGTGGCAATCTAACCCCCATTCCGATCTTCTCTTATTTGATTCTGCTTCTCAATCTGATCGGTGTCTTGGCAACCTAACCTAGATTTCTAAAATCTTCATCTTCACATCAGACTATTCTTTGAAAAAATGCGCTGCTCGCACATCAATTCAAAGAGGGGCAAAATGTAACACCCCAAAATTGGCACCTTATAATCCTAATCAATTTTGGTGCATTTCTTTAATTTTCTCATCATCAAAGTCTTATTGTACTAGGAAAATTCTCTTCCTAATTGACTTTAATTGACTAAGTCTCAAATGCAGAAAACCCAAATTTGCATAAATCTGACATTATATTTAATTCCTAAATTATCAAGGTTTATTAGCTAAAAAACCCTATGATTAATTAATTTAATTCTAAAGTCCTAAGTGCTTTTAAATTAAATTAATTCCACCCCATTTAGCTAATATACATCAAAAGGAATTGAATAGTTATTTAATTGATTGAATGGATTATCCTCAAAAAGAATTTCATAATTCTATATGAAAGGTCACTCATGTGGCAATAATCCACTCTTTTAATTAAATAATTCTTGCATTTTTGTCTCAAATGAAAAGTGAAGAGGCAACCGTTTCTTTTCAAGAAACTCTTCACACTTTTTCCATGGTTTTCTATATATTGGACCTCTTTTTCTTCATTTGAGAGGATGATTTTTGAGAGCATCAAATCTATAGTGAAATTTGCATTGATTATTTCATGCTTTTGAGCTTAAATTGCATAATTAGATTAATTTCAATTTGGATTAGTAATGATATGTTGATTTTATTTGCAATTCATTTACATATCTAACATATCAATGTTTTCTTTCAAGCTCTCTAGTTTAAATGCAATTTCATTTCTAGATTAAGAGCATTTGTTTTCTAGATTAAGAGCATTTCAAGCTTTCTAGATTAAGAGCACTTGATTTCATAGATTAATTGCAATTTCAATTCTAGACTAGTTGCAATTCATTTCATAGATTAATTACATTCTATTTGATAGATTATTGGCAAATTCATCTTCTCTCATGCTTTAGAAATCCTCCATGTTAGCAATGGTCAGGTTGTTGGCTCTTGTTCTGAGAGTAAATTCGACATCCACAACTAATTAGGAGGCAACAAGTCATTTCAATCGAATTTGTAGGATGAACAATTCATGTTTGTCTTTGTGAATTAAACATTTGAGTAAGGACTATGCTGAGTTTGTGCCTGATTTAGAGGTCACATTCAAGCACATAACAGATATTAGAGTATCTACCATACAAGAAATGAGAGAATTAGCAAATAACAATGTTACTCTAGATAGTTTGATTGGAATACAAATTTCATTTGAGATGAATAACTTTGATAACAGTGTCTTACCAAGCATAGAGTCTACATTCAAATCTTCTTTTAGAATAAGTAAATCAAGTTATAAAGACACTATGAGAAAAGATAGTGATAGTGAAAGTGAAGAAGAAGATCTTGATGAAATTGAAGCTAGAAGAATGTAAAGAGGCAAAGGTAAACTACCACTTGTATGTTTTAATTGTAAAGAGATTGGACACTTTGCTGCAAGATGTCCCAGCAGGAGAAAAGATGACAGAAGTAATGACAGGTCATTTGAAAATGAGTTTGATAGAGGTGATAACTGAAGCAACCGACAATCAGAAAGAAGAGATACCTGAGACTACAAGGACAAAGGAAAGATGGCCAGTTACCTAGCAACATGCAAAGATGAAGGTACTGACACCGAATCTGATGAAGACATCGAGATGGTGTTTGTAGCAGTAAAAGATGATTCAGATGAAGATGAAGAAAGGTATGTAGAAACTGCACTCATATCTAAAGTTAGTAAAAATGATGTCTGGATCATAGATAGTGGTAGCACTCATCATTGAACCAGTGACAAACAAAAGTTTGAGACTTTTGAATACTATAATGGTGGCTCCGTAAGAGTGGGTAATGATACACCTTGTCTAGTTGAAGGTAAAGGAACCATAATGTTGAATAAACTGATAAAATGTGAAAATGCTTATTGGGTGAAAGGATTGAATTATAATTTATTGAGTGTTTCTCAGTTGAATAATTCAGGTCACATAGTAGCATTTGAAAATAAGAAGGCAAAGATCTTCAATAAATCAGGAAGTTTGATTGGTACCGATTAGAAGACAAAAGGTAACTTATTCTATCTGAATGACATTGACACCACTTTCTTAATGGATAGAAACAAAGACATATGGCTATGACATAAAAAATTGTGTTATATAACTTTGACAACATGATAAAGATAAGAAGAAAGAGAAATGTAAGAGGCTTATCGACGATGACTAATCCTAACAATATCATGTGCAAAAATTGTCAAAAAGGTAAGATGACAAAGTCTAGTTTCAAAAGAAAAACCCATACATTTGATGCCATTCTAGAATTAGTCCACACTGATCTATGTGGACCCATGAGGACAACAATTTACTATGGAGATAGGTATTTTATTCTCTTTGTTGATGATTTCTCTAAAATGATGACAGTCATGTTTTTAAAAGATAAATCATAAGCATTTAAAATGTTTAAATGGTAAAAAGCAATGGTATAAAAACAAAGTGAAAATAAATTAAAATTCTTAAGGTCAGATAAAGGAGGGGAATTTACTTCAGATGAATTCACTAACTTTTGCAATGAGCATGGAATCAAAAGATAGGTCTTTGCACCGAGAACACCACAACAAAATGGAATTGCTGAAAGAAGGAACAGATCCATTGTTGATTGTGCAAGGACACCGATGATAGAGAAAGACATCACCCAAATCTTCTAGAGGGAAGCTGTCAGTACTACTGTTTATACATTGAACAAAGTAAAATTGAAGAAAGACACCAAAAAGACACCCTATGAGCTTTGGTATGGTTACACACCCAATGTAAGTTACTTCAAGATCTTTGGTAGTCAATGTTATATCTTAAAAGATGATAGAAATGGAAAGATTGAATCCAAAAGTGATGAAGGTATCTTTCTAGGGTATTCCACCAAGAGCAAAGCTTATAAATATCTCAATAAAGCCTCTAACAAAATTGTTGAAAGTACAAATGTAAAGATAGATGAATTTGCAGAGAAGAATGAAAAGGAAAAAAACAACAACCAGAGGACTATAATAGGTTTGTTTACAATGAAGAACCTGACACTCTACCTGAGAAACAATGTATAGCTCCAAAGCAATGGATTATTGCACCCGAGCATCAGGCTGCAAATATAAAAAATCAAGATATTGCTCAAGATGATGTACCAAGTGATGGAGATCAAAATGAAGGACATAATGATGATCAAGATGATAAACAAAGAATTGAACATGTACTTTCTAGATATGTTAGAAGAAATTATCCATAGAACTAGATCATTGGAGACAAGAAGGATGGTATGAGAACCAGAAGTAAGTCTCTAAACACAAGATGTCTAATTTGTGATTTTGATCCAAAATCTGTTAATGCTGCACTAGATAATGATGAATGGATTAGTTCTATAAATGAGGAAATTGAGAAGATTGAAAAAAAAAAGACATGGACACTTGTACCAAGAATAGATGACAAGAATGTCATTGGTACAAAATAGATATTTAGGAATAAACTGAATGAGACTGGAGAAGTCACCAAAAACAAAGAAGAACTCGTATGCAAGGGGTATGGACAAGAAGAAGGGATTGACTTTGGAGAAACCTTTGAACCTATTTCTAGGCTAGAAGGAGTGAGAATATTACTTGCTTATGCTGCTTATAAAGGATTCAAGGTATACCAAATGGATGTCAAGTTTGCATTCCTAAATGGAATACTTGAGGAAGAGGTATACATTGAACAACTAGAAGGGTTTGTTGATCCAGACAAGAGGAACATGGTATGTAGACTACACAAAGCCTTATATGAATTTAAATAAGCACCTAGAGCCTAGTATGAGAGAATTCATTCCTATCTCATAAGTATTGGATTTGTAAAAACTAGTGAAAACAATAATCTTTATTTGAAGGAAGCTACTGATGCTAACATTTTAATTGCTGAAATATTTGTTGATGAGATCATATTTGGAGGCAATGATATGCTATGCAAATCATTCAAAAATGAAATGAGCAAAGAGTTTGAGATGTCTATGTTTGGAGAGATCAAGTTCTTTCTTGGTCTACAGATCATGCAGCAAGATGAAGGCATTTTCATTACACAATCTAAATACATCAAGGAAGTGCTGAAAATATTCAAGATGAAAGAATCCAAGCCCGTTGGAACACCAATGAAAACTGGATGTAAGCTGAAAAAGGAGGACAAGTCACCTGAGGTAAATCAAACTTTGTATAGATCAATGATTGGAAAACTCATGTATGTTGTACATACTAGACTAGATATTGGACATGCAGTAGGAATCATTACAAGATTTTTTGCTAATCCCAAGGAATCACATATGACTGCTATGAAAAGAATCTTAAGATATCTAAAGAATACTGAGGACTATGGCTTATGGTATAGAAGAGAAGGAAAATTTGAACTTAAGGTCTTTACTGATGCTGATTGGGATGGAAATATTGATGACCGAAAGAGCACAACTGGAGGAGCATTATTTATGGGTGACAAACTTGTCACATGGATCATGAAGAAGAAAGGATGCATCTCTCAATCTACTACAAAAGCAGAGTATGTTGCTGCTGCTGTAAACTGCTCAAATATTGCATGGATTAAACAATTATTGGAAGATATGCATATGAAAATTCTTGAACCAGTAATTATCTACTGTGACAATACCAGTGTAATAAATATTTCCAAGAATCTAGTCATGCATGCTAAGATAAAGCATATTGCTATGAAGTATCATTAGTTAAGAGAACAAGTTCAAGAAAAGGAGGTGATACTTGAGTATGTGCAATCAAAGGAATAATTAGCTGACATCTTCACCAAGCCACTAACCAAGGATGCATTTGAGTACTTGAGACTAGGGGTCAGACCCTTGTCTACTGGTTTGACTAGAAGGCTGCATCAACCTACATATTATCAGAATATCATTCATCTTGATGCAAGCAAGAGATGGACATCAAAGATAAATCTATACACAACAAGGTACTAATCTACTCTGAGCACCAGAGTTGTTGTATTGTTGATGGATTGTGAATTTCAAGGAGTATATTATGGATATAAAGGATTGTTTGGAATCACTGTCAAATAATTGTTTGGCATTGTTGTCAAAGGGAGAGATTATATCCATTATCACATTTTGGAGAGAATTATCACATTAGTGAGAGATTATATCCATCACATTATCCAAAGGGAGAGAACATACAAAGGGAGAGATTTCTACAAAGAGAAAAATAGAGAAAGTGACATCAAAATAAATAAACAGTCAAAGGGAGAGAGTTTGACACAAGAAGAGAACACATCACATCAGAAGAAAAAATATTCTACATCTATCCAGTGAAGGGATTGAAGATAGAAAGAAAGCTGCAAGAATCAAATCTAAGCTATGAGAGCTTATCAAGGACCAGATATTTGTATTGGTTATAGTACATAAGATTGGTAGTTTGATGAAATTCAACTATTATAGTTCATATTGTATTAGTGATAATATAGTGTGATAATATAGTGTGTTTCCATCAATGCCAAAGGGAGAGATTGATGAACTATAATTGATTGGATGTTTAAAGATATTAAGTTGATGATTACAGAGATAGAGTAAGAGAGAAAAGTCATAGTGTTACCCGACGAGAAAATGCACAACATTACCGATGAGAAAAGTCACAGTGTTACTAGACGAGAAAAGTCATAGTGTAACCCGACGGACAGAATTATAGTGTTTCCCGACGGACAAAGATCCCAAAGACAACTGAAGTCACACTGGCAGAACAATCAGTAGTCATCGACGACTAACTGAAGTATTGACCGACAGAACAAAGAGTTCAGAAATGATAAAATGCTTAGCTGTTAAGAGCTAAATATAGACTTAGCTGGTACTTATCATTGTTTTAATTGATAAGATAAAGCTAAAGATAAGTAAAGGATTTAAAGCTACTTAGTCCAATTGATAAGAAGATCTCTATGAGATAAAACAAGAGTTTTTCTTTAAATCTAATTGGCGAATATTATGGATCACGCCAAGATCAAGAAAGCCAAGAAATGGTGAAATCATGTCTATATAAGAGACAATATTATTCAATATGAATAAGGGGAGTGACAAGAGAATAGATGATGAGAGATTCTAAAGGAGAAGAAAGTCTTCATTTAGACCTGATCAATCAAGCTGAGGAAATAGCTAAATTCTACAGACACCGATGAACAGTGATACAACATCACCAAGAAGAACAGTGTGGAGCAAAGGTATTGAATTGACAACATTGATTAGAAAGGTAATGCACTTACAATAAATCTGAAAATCTACAATTCTAGTTGTATATGTGAAAAGATCAATTTACTATTTTAGTTTAACCATTGAAGCATCAAGTCTCTTAACCAAGCAGGACTTAAAAGTATTTTCTAATTGAGATACATCCCAAGGAGTATCAAAAAGTTTGATCATACAAAGTAGCATTGGATATGTCCGATACCTATTGACAGGCCAAGTGAGTGTTTGGTCAAGGATGGTAGCATTAGATTCTAGATACTAAGTGAAAAACTACTTGTTTAAATCCTCTAATAAGGTCACACCTAACAGTGTGTTTGTAACCTTTAACAAGGTTGGCTCTTAACTGAGCTCACTTCAAGAGAGTGAAAATTTGGGGTACCAGTCCTAGTGGATTTTCCCTTAAAAGGGTTTCCATGTTAAAAATCCATGTGTTAATGTGTCTACGAGTCATTACTTTATTGTTTTTCATTTCATATAAATAATTCTAGATTGATTAGTATACACTAGCTATTTACTGTGTTTCGGTAAATAGAAAGACTGCTTATCGGTAAACATATAGTAGAAGGTTTTACAAAGCATTCCGACAAGTAGTAATTTGATATAAGTATTTCAAGGCATTCATCTTATAGGACTAAATATAACTAGAGGTATAATTTTGTGGTACTAAGTTTAAAGGGTTGATTTAAGGATTAATTTTTGAGGCCACTGATTCACCCCCCCTCTCAATTATTACTAACATCCTCCAGAGGCAAGTGCAAGCATTGCAAGAGGAGTTTCATAGAGGAATGAATATTGCAGTTAGAGATGAAAGTGATAAGGAATTTGAAGAATAAGGACAAGGTGACTAGGAAGCCCCAGAAGCGCCTAGAGATCCTGAACATGATAGAATTTTGAGAGCCATTTCTAAGATTGGAAAGAGACCCAAGATTGAAGTTTCCACATTTTTAGGAAATCTTAACCCAAAGGAGTTGATCGACTAGATCAATGATCTAGAAGAATATTTTGAGTATGAAGATGTTAAAGACCTAGATTGGGTCAAATTACGAAGGCCAAACTGAAGGGCCATGCAAAAATTTGGTGGCAGGAGATTCAATTGGAGAGGAATAGAAGAGGAAAGGAGAAAATCACAAGATGGGACCAAATGGTGGATAAGTTGAAGAGACAGTTCATTCCCATTGATTATGAGCCAGATCTGCTGAGAAAAATGCAAGGGTTGAAGCAAGTGGGAAAATCTGTGCAGAGTATACGGAAGAGTTCTATCGATTCCTCATTAGAACAGGTCATGCATAACTTGAAAAGGAAAAAGTTTCTCGTTATCTTTATGGATTATGGCCAAGTATTTGAAATTTCTGGATTGATCAATATACATTAGCTATTTACTGTGTTTCGGTAAATAGAAAGACTACTTATCGGTAAACATATAGTAGAAGGTTTTGTAGATGTCTAAAATCATCCTTATATTAATTTAATTAATATTTTTATAACATTATAGTTAATTTTAATTAATTATATTTGTTATATTCTTCTATCTATTTAATTAAATTTATTTAATTAAATATGAATCACTTTCCTTAATATTTAAATTTAATTTAAATACTACCCCCTTTGATGTATTAAATTTTATTTAATACATTCTCCATTAATCCCCTTTAAATAAATTTTTAATTTATTTATTCTGCCACATGACTTAAATTTCTACTAAACCAAATTAATCTAAATTTTAAATTTAGATTAAGCTAATTTGAACCTAGATCCTACCCTACTTTACATCACTCTCACCAAATAAACCTATTCACTAATTAACTAAGGTTAATTAGGCTAATTTCTTGATTCCTACAACAATTAGTCGTAATTATTTGCTCACACATGTGTGAGAAAATTTCTAAAAATATACTTTTCTAAATAATCCTTATTTGTTTCCAACAAGGTTTCTTACACCCATGATGACACCTTCTTACACTTTCTAAAAGTGTTTCATTGGACTAAAACTCTTACACTCTCTTACACTCTCGTACAAGATCCTTCACATGTGTACTTTAAGTACACTTTGACCCATCACATCTAAAGTTGCTCACACGTGTGAGCAAAGTGAGTCTCTTGCATGACTTATATGTCCCTCATGTAGCACCTATGTGGATGCCACATGAGCTCCACCTCATCCAAGCCCTCTCTCTCTTCCAAAAAATTATAAATAGAGGCCATTGTCAAGAGAAAATCATCTATTTTTCATGCATTGTTATCATGTTGAAATAGCTCTAGAATTGCATTAGTTCATGTTTTCCATTCTTATCTCTTAGTTCATTTCATGCTTACTTCATAGTTAAATCTAGATATTACATGTTAGGGTTAATGGAATGAACCTAGTTTCCTTTCATTGAATCTTGAATATCATTCTTAGCATAGTTTTGCATTAATCATGTTCATACATTTGATGAAGGCTTGAGACAAGTTCCTCATACTTGCTTTTGAGCTCCTCATTACAACCATTAGTTGCACTTAGTTTTCATCCATCAATAAATCATAGTGGGATTTTAGCATTGTGTTGGGAGAGCACACCCACAAACTTCTCTAAGAGCAAATCAACAAGGCTTGGGTGCACTTGTTTGGCTCATCAGAAGTTGCGGTGAAAGGTTCTTGTTTTAGATTTCATTATAAACATGCTAACTTCTTGAATTTTTGTTTCTAATGACTAACTCTAACATTTTCATATTTTAGTTTTGTCTTTGTAGGTATAATTTTTATCATATACATTTTGGCATGCCCGGTGGGACCCATGTCCCTTATTTTCTAACATTTTTGCAAATTTTTTGCGGTTCTGGAAATTCTTACGCAGACCCGTTTCTGCTTTAGAGTCTCCGTCTCCATTGATCACCGTCTGTGCTCCTCGACCATCTACAAAACTTGGTCATCTACGCCTATAACTCACTGTCTCTGCCTGTGTAGAAATAGACTTATAACACTGTGTTTTTAAACTTCTTTTTATCAAATTTTTAGTATTTTAACTCTCAGTTTTTTGACAGTAAGACAATCTTTAGGAGTTATATGCTATTTGATTTGATAAATTTTTTATTGTTATGTCTGATTAAGTCTATTTTTAGCATAATTTGACTGTGTGTATTTGGCTATTTGTGCAGGTGATTTGCCATTTCCGTAGATCGCCGTCTGTGCAGATCACCATCTGTGTAGATCACCATCTACGTAGATCACCGTCTACGATACTTGGCCATCTGTGAGTTTTCCTCAGTTTTGCAACATTCTATATTTGAAACTTCCAAACTACTAACAAATTTCATGCAGGTTCCCTGATGGTCTTTAACAGATTTTTTTAAATGAACTTGTATGATTAAACACTTATCTTGGAATGTATGTTGTTTAAAATGAAAAATCACTCAATCTTGAATGTTAAGGGAATGAACCTTACAAATCTTGAATGACTTAAGGAAAATAAACACACATTTCCAAGCTTTTTTTTTGCTGTGTGGGAAAGAAATTGAACATGAATGATTAATCATACTATTGTGTATTTTGCTTAGATAGAAAAACACATAGTTGCTTTTAATAGGTTTAATTTGGAATGAACACTTCTTGGTGTGTTTGAAAAAGTATTTTTCAACACTTCTTTCGAGCTATATGTCATTAGATTAAAACCTTTAACATAAGTGACACTATGATTAAGTTATAGCTGTATCCTCTCCCCTCGCCTTCATGAATCTTGGGTGAAGAGAAAGCTTAGCTTAATCAAGCTTCTAGAGAGGCCTATCTAGAGGGTACGCTTACCCTTTAGAGGATGACTTCAAACTGGTAATCTCTTCAGCCGGTATAGAAATAAAGTGCAACCCAAAGGTCCTCTTTATCCCTTCAAGCTTGAGTGGGTCATGTTCAATGGTAGTCCATACTGAGTGAATATATTTAGCATATTAGCATGGTTGAACTAGAGACTTAAGTGTCTCACGCCGTACAAACCGATTGCGGGGACGCCATGAAACCTTGCTAGCAACTGTAAATTAGTAGCCTACCCAGTTCACCTCTGAATGGTGACTTATTATAGTGCAAGGGGAGGGAAGATTCTCCCCCCAAGATTCCCATCATACGTGTCCTAGGGTATTGTGTTGTGAAAGAGGTCTTCGTAGCACGACAACAATACCTAGAAAAAGGAAAAAACAAGGGCACCCTTCTGGGGGTGACACTACTATGTGAGCTGAAGGAATACCAAGCAATGGGCCTATAATATTTCATGCGAAGCCAATTTCCTAAGGTATCTACTATTTGAATTATCTTTGTTGTGTTATACCTAGTAAAAATATAAGTGGCTTGAAAGAGTCACTTGAACATATACAAACGAGATCCTATAATTTGAAATCAAAGTTTCCTAATGTCACATTTGCTGGTATCCCTCAAAGTTTCTTTGTCCCTTGTTGGATTGTTTTGAGATGTGTGTTTGTTATTTTTTTAGTTTGAATGTGCTGAAATCAATTCTTGCCATCAAACAAATTTGCCCAAAATCAGATTGAAGATCAAAAATTTTCCCAGAATTTCAACACACTACCTTAGCCACAGCCAGCTATATCTACTCTGGATCCGTCATCTGCACAGATCACCATCTGCGAAGATCACCGACTGTGTCTGAGATCATTGTCTCTGCTTGAAAACAATGAGCTTCCAAATTTACCAAGATATTCAAAATTTGACCTTCTACAAGACCCTAAAACCATTTGTCCTAAATCATTCAATCATTCAGCCAAAATCATATTTTTCATGACATGACCAATTTTAAGAAACATAAGAAAGTTAAGCTTCCAACACCTCCAGTCATTAGGGAACAGAAAGAAACCACTCGCAAATCCAAAGAGTACCAACACATTACCAAATCAATTCATTAGGAAATCAATTATTGTCACAAAGTTAACAAAATCATTTACAATAACAAAGCCTGCAATTTCATTGCCAAACTCTCGCTCAATCGTGCCTGTTAGCACTTTTTCTTGTAGCTCAACCTTAAAATGACAGTATACTGATTATAATTGAATGAAAACTCCCTTTTGACAAGAGAAAGGCTAATTGCTAAGGACTGGATACGGTCCTTCTTCATTTTTGAGCTTCACATACTCAGGCAGGTATTACCTAGATGGTTCACTATATTTCAAGTAAACCTCAAATGGTGGATTGAGTCTTAACTGTTATGTCATTATATTTCTAATTATATCAACAAAATACCACTCTTCAGATGGTTGGAAACAATTCTGAAATAGAGCTTGGCAGGGAAATACTTATGACTGTAATAACAAATAACAGTGGTATAAGGATGCTTATCCTTCTTCTTTTTATGAGTTTAAACTCAAGGAAGGCTAACCTTTTGATTCACTCTCCAAGGAATCAACAAACTGAATAGTATCCTGCTGATACAAATTCTTATGAGTTC
>MU228233.1:1511118-1536716 GCA_018584345.1 Thuja plicata
AGATCCTCTATATTATGATCTGAATATGACATAGACTCTTCAACATAGGATATAGCATGAGAAACACTACTGTCATCTGTGTTACCATATTGTTCAACAAAACATTTTTCCATTTCAGCCATAGATCTTATTGAATCATGAGGTAAATCCTTAAACCACTCCCTAGCCTTATCGACTAGAGATATTGCAAATAAATTCATTAATACATCCTCATGTGTTATGTCATGATCATCAATCAAATCTGCAAACTTTTCTAAATGATCCTCAACTGATTGTTCTCCAAAACCAGTAAACTTTGGAAAATGCTCTTTAACCTTTGATGGAATATGATTCGGGTATCCAGGGATACCCACAAAACTAATTGCCCCGTACAAATTACCACCCCTCCAATTAAAAGATTGTGACATCTCAGCAATTAAAAATGTTACAAACTGCCACTCTTACATATTTCCTTTAAATTTTGCACAGATGCAACTAAAACTTGAAACATGTAAACTTCTTTTACAACTGATTCCTTTTTCTTTAGTGCTGTAATCACTTGATAAGGAAAATTATAAAAACTTTTGAAAATACCTGGATGTAATTTAGCTATTGCAAAACATGTGTGCTTTGAAGACACCTTCAAATCAACATCAAAACATGTAGAACATCTGCTGTTACTGTCGCTGCAAGCTCACCTTCTTCGTAAACTTTCTTTCACATGCACACTGGTGCAAATCAGAGCTCAGAGTTGCCACTCACTATTAGTGAGATCAGGTGGAAGCTTTTAAACATCTTTGCAGCAGACGACAGAGACTTGAGTCTTTTTGTAAAGCATAAGGAATATATCCTTTCTTTTTTGTAACACATGACTCTATGACTGTCCCTCTTAACCAGACTCTAGGAAGATCCTTAGATATGATTTATGATCTCAAATCCCCAGCGGAGTCGCCATTTTGTTAGCACTTTTTCTTGTAGCTCAACCTTAGAATGACAATATACTGATTATACTTGAATGAAAACTCCTTTATGACAAGAGAAAGGCTAATTGCTAAGGATTGGATAATATCCTTCTTCATTTTTGAGCTCCACATAGTCAGGCAGGTATTACCTAGATAGTTCACTATGTTTCAAGTAAACCTCAAATGGTGGATTGGGTCTTTACTGTTATGTCATTAGATTTCTGATTATATCAACAAGATACCACTCTTCAGATGGCTGGAAATAATTATGAAATGGAGCTTGGCAGAAAATACTTATGACTGTAATAACAAATAACAGTGGTATAAGGATGTTTATCCTTCTTCTTTTTATGAGTTTAAACTCAAGGAAGGCTAACCTTTTGATTCACTCTCCAAGAAATCAACAAACTGAATAGTATCCTGCTGATACAAATTCTTATGAGTTCAACTCATTTGTTCTTAGTAACAAGAGTATTTTGATTAATTTGATTTTGATATTGGATGAGAAACATATTACAAATTATACCTCAAACCAGTGCCTATCCCCTGGGAAAAGAGTCAATGAAAACATGAATCCACAGAGATAAAATAATAGAGATACTGTAGAGTGCCTTACAAACTACATGTGGCTGAGATATAGTGCCTTACAAACTATCCTCTCATATACATACATCTGCATCAAATCTTTATCACAGTGTTTTTCTCTCTGAAATCATCTATGAAACTTAGTCCTCTCCTTGAAAGGAACTCATAAACAATTAGACAAACTACCTTATAGCTGGTGTATTTCAAATGTCTTACAGATGAAACACACTATAGCACAAATAGAATGAAAAGAGACAAGATAATATGAAAGAGGGAAAAAACCACACTGTATTCTATTACTGTATTTTGCTTCAACATATCCAGACAAGAAGCTTTGATGAATATACAAAGATATAAAAATATAACTTACAACAAAATTTCCACAAGACTAACAGGGACCTGCTCTGGGCAGAGGAAAGGAACCCTTACAACAGAGAGAAGAAAGAAAGATATAGAAGAAGGAGAAACCCTAAAACTTCTAGGCAATTGACACATGTCTCCCCTCAAATATGATTTGCATTCATCTTTACAAAAATATCTGACTGATTAGTCAATTTTTCAACTCCACTTGTCTGAGAAAATATCTGATATATCTATTAAAACTGAGTCCATTCTCCCACTGAAAAAGTTTTTCAATATGATCTCATCTGTTGAAAATATCTCTGAAAATATGTCACATTTTCCCTTTGAAAATATGATCTTTCCATTAATTTGTCATCAATGCTCTTTAATGTCTGCAGACATTGCCTGTTCCTTTAGTCAATATTATCAGGCTTCTGGAAAGAAATCCAATCTTATTTCCCCTCTGATTCATAGATGAAACTTAGTTCATGTATCTAGAACAAATCTGAATTCTTTGCAACATATCCTGACACTTCTAATTGGCAAACACTAAATCACTATCTGCATCCATTATGAAATTAAATATGAATTTACAATAGTTTCCCAGATACATCTGCCATGTTTGTCATTAATGACCCCCAAAGAGAGAACTGAATTCTACTTTTTTCCTTTGATAGCTGTGCAAAAATAACCTGCAGAAATGGATTCTTCGTCTCGAGCCGATTCCAACGATATACAATACTTGATATTTTGGACAAAAATCGAGCCCTGGACAGCTGTTTGAAAATCAGGTCTCCTCTTGCAATTGAGCATGAATTTTTTAATTTTTCCATATAGTTGAACTATATAAAAAATAAAGATTTAAATTTAATTTTTTCCATTTGCCTCAGAAGAAAATATTTTTTATGCCACACCTGTGGGCCCACTGCCACGTGGAAGTCCCTCATTGGCCGTTAAAAAACCATGCTCAACCTATTTTTTACCTCAGCTTCATCTGGCGACATCGTGACAAGCTCAGAAATCCAAGTCGCAGGCAAATTTCTCCTTTTCCTTCTTTTCTGGGCGACCTAGCGACTTGCACCCGGCGGCAAACTTCATCTCGCGACCTGGCGACCAGCGGTTTTCTCCCTGTCGCGACAGCTATTCCTGGCATCCGGCTACTTTGCGACTAACCGCTAGCGGTTAGTCGCCGAATCTTGGCGGTTATCTCTGGCATCGGGCGACTGGGTGACTAACCGCTAGCGGTCAGTCGCCAAGTCTCGGCAGTCTGGCGGTTAACCTTGATTTCTTTCCCAACTGGGCGACCATGGCTTCTGGCGACTGGGCGACCATCCGGATTCGGCGACATCGCGACTGGGCACATCCAGCGACTTCGCGACTTTCGTCAAAATTTACTTACCTGCGTTTTCGGGCACAGAAACTGAGGTGGTCGGATGAGGGCGCGCGCGTGCAGAGCCTCCACTTTCATCTTCAAATTAAATGTTGTGCGTTTTTGCATATAAAGCCTTCATTTTCCCTCTGCCGGATGAATGAGGGATATATTGTTTTCATGTTTTAAGCCATTTTTGAAATTTTCATTAAAACATTGTTTATAGCTCATGTCTGCACTCCTCTAGCCCCTAAGAGGTCGCCCAAAGCCTCTGGGCTTCTTACTTATTTCATATGCCAAGCGTTTTTGTATATAAAGGTTAAAAAAGACACTGCCCAGCCCATGTGGGATAATGAAAATACATTGTTTCTCACTTTTCTGGGTTTTCATACTAAAACTGCTCTTCAATGGGGATGTTATCTGGTAAATGAAGACCATGAGAATGTTTTAGAACCCAGGGCGCCACTTCCTGTGGAGGAAAATCTGCAGATAACCTTAAAACTTTCAAAAAACTTCAAACATTTTCCAAAAAACATCAAATACTGCTTGTTTTTCATGTTCCTGAGTTGTTCTTGAGTGCTTCTTACTAACAGCATGATATTTTTAACAACAAAGACAATGAACATGTTTTACAAGTGAAGGCTCCACTTGTTGTGGAGGAACATCAGCAAATTTCTGCTTAAATTATTGAAAAACCCCTCCTCTAATGGTATCGCATGCTGCTGGCAATGTGCTTTGCAATCTAATTTGGTTTGGAATCCTTACAATCTGCTGCTCCCTTTGTCTGTGCAGACTTCCCTTTGCAACACATTAGCCATTTTAAAATAGTATAAACTCTCCCTCAATGCTTGAGCAAGCTTATGGCTTTGTTCCAGTTTTAATGTTTTTAAAAAAAAACTTCAACTTCATATACTATCATCTATAAAGATGAGCGCTGATTTCAAGTCAATGTTTACAATGTATATTGCCACAAATCCCCTTCAATCTTCTGCTGCACTGATTAATGACAGAGAAACACATCAAAAACTCCCTCTCTTCCCATTTTCCTTTGGCATCGCAGACCACTGAGAATGCAATGTAATCTTTAAATGACTGTTTTTTTTAATAAAAAAATCTCCAATCTGCCTTTACCGAATGCTACACAGGCTGCTGGCTTTTAAAAGTTTTCTTTACCATTCAAAACAACAATACAACATATACTTCATCACATCTTTTATGTGAAACATGGGCCTCTTCATTTTCAAATTCGAATGCAACACTCTGATATGCGGACTTTTCGACAGAATGTAGAACAGAAGATATCCGGATGGAGTGGAATGATTGTTGCCTTGTATTATTTGAAAGTCCTCTTGCACTATTGCCCACGTCTTAAATTTCAAAAATTGAAAACAAACCGGTGGCCTTTATAATCATTTCGACACTTCCGCAGTTTGATCACAACTACGGCAACTGGCCTTCGGGGCTGTCTTTGAAAACTGACATAATGATTTGATCTGACCCTACCCTCTGATAGGCACATTCTCTGATCCATAAACTATCATTCCCCAAAATGGCATCTCATGACTGTACCCGAGTCAAAAAATGTCAACTTTTGAAATTGCCATTTTTATTCTGTTCTTTTTTCCACACTGCAAACATACTGTCAAAAAATGATTTTAATCGCCGTAATTGATTTTTAAGGGCTGACAAATAGATTAATGGGGGGCTCAAATATGAACTGGAAGTAGTGTGTCAGCTTTGCAAGACAATGCAAAAAGAATTTCATCAAAAGAATCAACTGGCCAAAAGTTATTCACTGGCAAAGTAGGGCATTTCGTAAACTTATCTCCTTTCCGCACTGCAAACTGAAGAAACTGCCTCTGAAGAATGAATTCATAGGGTCATCAAAAAGATCTTCCAGAAACTCAACCTCTGGATCCTGAATGAATGTCATATGTGGAACATAACCCCTCAGTGGTCTTTCTCTAAAAAGAAACCTCTGAATTGATACCGATCGGCAAAGATAGCACTTTAGCACTTCTTGAATTTTAACACAGTAAATATGCAGAAATCGGGTTCAGAATCGGCAAAGAAAAATGATCAACCAGATTGGTCAAGGCTTGGGAATATTAAAAGGAGTTCATTCCTAGGTCCATAATGCAGGTCAACCTTCAATTATGCAAAATGTTCACCCGGGTATAGAAATTCAAAAGCTCAAAGTGGGTCACTTAGTAATTCTGAATTTGAAAACACAGGAAATTAGATTTAATCACTGTCAGAATGGTTCTTGAAAACTTATCATCTGATTTCAAAAAGATCTGTAGACTGGAACATATGGAGTGTGTGACCATTGGAACACAGTGCAATAGGAATTTTCTCAATTGGATGCACTGGTCAAAAGTTATAATACGTCAAACTGGGCTATTCAGATTTATAGGCAGGACAAAAATGCAGACAGTTCTGAACAACCAACTTTGGGAAGTATGAAAGCTTATCAAACGGATTCAGAATGACCTGAGGTTTACAACATAAGCTCTCTGATATGCATGCAAAATACTTCCAAAGTGGCGAACAATGAAACTCAACAGGGTGTAAGATACTCAAAGGCAAAGTAGGCTCCGGACAGCAAATTGACACTTTAGCAAAATGCAGATTTAGGTGACCCCCTCAAAATGAATACTCTCTAAACATGTCAGAATTGGAAATTAGGAGCTGGGACCCACTGCATATGTTAAATGAAAGGCGTTAAATCCTCTCCAAATTTGTATCTCATGAAAATCATCCGGGCACCTTTTTCAATCACTCCAACCGAGTCTTCTCACACAATGTTTTCAAGGGTATTGACTTTGCTTGTTCGAAAATTTTAACATGGTCACTCCAAATTTGTTCCAAATTTAGGAGTACCAACAGTGCCTTTGTTTCCCTTGAGCAATACAATTAAACAACCATCTTGCTTCTAGGATCAATTTCTCAATTCTTCTATCATCATTCCTTCTCTTGGAGCATTAGATCAATCAAATCAAACCAATCCTTTTAGGTTGAAAGACCTTAATCAAATTGTTATAGACCTTCATCCTTAAATAAACACAAACATTGCTTGTAGACCATTAGTCTATCTCAAGTAATTTAAATCCTTTAGTAATGTCCCATCCTGCTTGAGATCACAAGTCCATCTTCAAGTAGAACAGGTGTTGCTTTAAATCCTTTTGTGTTTGTATCATCATAAGGTTTTGTCACACTTAGGTTTTGTTCCAAAAACCTTTAAATCAATCAATCAATCGATCTTAAATCAATCAATCAATCGATCTTTAATCAAACATCAAATCCAATCAAGTCCAATCAAATCCAGAATCAAGATCTTTGCTCCACTTCATTTCCAACATCTTCTTGTCTTCCATTCTTCTAATTCCACCATTGTATGGTATTCACTCGATCCCAAGCTAGAATTATGAGGCATGCAACATTCAATACTATTACCCGTGAGGAGAATCTGTTCGCCACTCAATATTTTCAAGGAACTAGGGTACAAGCTGAGGAAGTGCCTGAAGAAACTAAACTAGTAGACCAAGAAGAAAGACCCACCCAAGTGAATGACTTCCTTAGTGACCCATACAAATTAGAAATGGTTGAGAAGGCCATTATGCATAACAGTGCTGAAATATTATTGAATCTTATTCATAATGGTGTCACGGTTCTTGCTAACTTTGATGAAACACTCCTTACTCAAAATGTCACCAAAGTCGCTGCTACTGCTACTATAGCCATAGATTCTACTTCAAATTCTACATCATCATGTGACACCGATAAAGGACCTGTTAGTGAACCTTCCACATTAGTACCTATATCAACACCTATGTTAGCAACTGCATCAATACCTCAATTGACACCCAAACAAATTCAACAGATCATAAGCACTTTGCTGAACAATACTACACATAACAACACTCAAACAACAATGACTCAAGGAGCGAGTGCTAATGTCAACAACATAGGGAAAATTTCCTTTCCCTTGTCTACATCTTTGTTTCAATCAATAGGGGAAAAAACATCTTTAACCAATATGTCATGAGCCTATCAATATATACCTCCTCCTACTATTGGTATGATCTCCATGGGCTTTTCAGCTACACAATTTAGAGGAGGCAGAGGTTATGTACCCCTGTTTCTGATGCAGGAGCATCCTGGGTGTAAGGGAAATCTTGCATCACCCAAAAATATGTGTTTTCTATTCAATAAGGGCTATTTTGTACAAAGATGCTATTTTTGGAAACTTGCTATTTTTAGTAAGTTGGTCGTTTGAACTCGGAATGTTCTAATTTTTCAGGTGAAGGTTCATCTTAGTCATATAAGCATGCCAGTTGAATTTCATTGCCAGATTATATGTATTGGCAAAGTTATTAAGGATTTACTATTGATATTTTAGGGTGCAAAACCTTTGAGCTTAATTTTTAGGACCTTAGAGGCTTTGGATTGAGATCAAACCCCCTAGCTAACTAGCACTTTGTGTGTCAGGCACTGTAGATCGCGATCTCCCCTTTTTGGAAAGTGGTTATAATAGCCAATCGGAGCTATAGTTCAAAAGTTATGGCTTCCGGAAGTTGGGCTACCTAATCTCATATTTTGTAAATATTTAAAGCCGACCCTTTTGTTATAAAAGTGAAAAATAATTAAATGCTAAGGGTAGTCGGTCTTAATGGCTAGATTTCTGGAACCTTCTTGGGCGGTGGAAAATTGTCTATTTAAGGAAGGCCCGTAGTGTTTTCTAGGACAGTTCTGAGTGGTTATTTGAGGCTTTGTTCTACAGATTATTGTAAGGGATGCCCATGTGGCTTTGATATTGTAATTCTAAAGTTTGTAATTACACATTTGTGGAGCCAATAAGAAGCCAATTTTTTGCTCTTGCAAGTTTTTGTTGTTTCTCTATGTTTCTATTGTGTACTTTTGGTATTAAGGGGAGTTCCCTTCATCAAGTGGTATTAGAGCGAGAAATTCCTGAGTGTGTAGATAGATTGCCAACTGTGAGGTAGTTTACACCAGGACCATGGTTAGGGTTACAACAATAAGCATGAAAATGCCTCCATGAAGGGAGCGTGACGAAAGAGCTAGAGGTGTGCCACCTGAGGTTAGAGCCCTCTAGAGAAAAGTGTGAGTATTGCAGGAAGAGATTTGCAGAGGCATGAATCTTGCCATAAGAGAGGAAAGTGAGGATGAAGCCAAAGTAGAGGGAGATTTTGATCAAGAAGGCGAAGGCAAAACTCTAAACCAAGAGGAGGAAAAACTTTTCAGGGCCATTTCCAAGATCGGGAAAAGACCTAAGCTTCAGGTTCCCACATTTTTGGGAAATCTTAACCCAGAAGAGTTGATCGACTGGATCAATAAAATAGAAGAATATTTTGAGTATGAAGATATTGAGGATCCTGATAGGGTAAAATTTGTGAAGGCCTGATTGAAGGGTCATGCAAAGATCTGGTGGTAGGAAATTTAGTTGGAGCGAAATAGAAGAGGAAAGGAGAAAATCACAAGATGGGATCGGATGGTGGATAAATTGAAGCAAAAGTTCATTCCTGTTGATTATGAGCTTGATCTACTGAAGAAAATGCAAGGTTTGAAGTAGGCAGGAAAATCTATCCAGGAGTATACGGAGGAGTTCTATCGAATCCTCATTAGAATAGGCCATGCGGAAGCTGACAAGGAGAAAGTTGCTCGTTACCTCAATGGGTTGAGGCCGAGCATTCAAGAGGAGTTGAATTTTATCTGAATGAATAGTATTGAAGAGGCCTACCAGTTTGCCCTAAAGGTAGAGGAAAAGTTGAAAAAGAAGTTTGAAAGCAGGCAAAGCGGAAGAGGTCGTGGTAGAATATTTGGTGGATGATCTTATGGAGGCCAAAATGAAGATCCAAAAAAGAAGGATGAGGCCAATAGTAGTCAAGGTTAGGGAGGAAATAATTTCAATCAAAATAATAGAGATCAAAGAGGAAGAGGAAAAGGACAAGGATCAGGAAGAGGAGGGTTCCGTGGAACATGTTTTCATTGTGGAGAAGGTCATAGGGCATATGAATGTCCTCAATGCTAAGGAAGGGAAGATAAGAGAAATGATGGCCATGATAGAGTCACACATGTGGACAAAGATGCAAAATCATCTCATTCTAAAGATGCTGAAGGAGAAGAAGTCCTAGTTAACAGAAGAGTCCTCCTGAGTGGTGAAAATGAACCTAAGCAAAGGAGGAGGTTGATTCACACTAGGTGCAAGTGTGAGAATAAGTGTTGTGATGTGATTATTGATAGTGGAAGTACTAATAATCTGGTGTCAGAAGAGATGGTCACAAAGTTGAAGCTCAAGAGGCAGAAACACCCACATCCATACCGGAACACCTGGGTGCAGGATGACCACAAGGTCATGGTTAATGAACAGTGCCTAGTAAAGTTCAAGATTTGAAGATACTATGATGAGGTACTATGTGATATCATACCTATGGATACTTGTCATATGTTGCTGGGAAGGCCATGGTAGTTTGATAGGCATGTTGTACATGATGGCCATGCAAATACATATTCCCTAATAAAGGATGGAGTGTGACATAAGCTAAAACCATTGAACAATACAGAAGAAAAGGTATGTAGTAATGCAAGATAAATTTTGTTGATGGAAGAAAATTCCTAGAGGGTATGAAGCATGAGCATATATGTTTTTCTTTAATTCCAAAAGCTAGTAAAGAAGAAGTAGAAGATGTGCCTATAGAAGTTGTAGATTTGTTGAATGAGTTTCAGGATATTGTATTCGATAATGTGCCTGATGGATTACCACCAGTAAGGAAGATCAGTCATCAGATGGACTTGATCCCAGGAGCCATTTTGCCAAATAAGGTAGCACACAAAATGACACCAACAGAAAGTGAAGAGTTGAATAGGCAAGAGCATGAGTTGTTATAGAAGGGGTTGATTTGTGAAAGCTTGAGTCCATGTGCTATACCAGCAGTATTAGCACCAAAGATGAATGGAGAATGGAGGATGTGCATAGATTATAGGGCTATCAACAAGATCACAATCAAGTATAGATTTCCATTGTCGTGGATGTATGATATTATGGACTGTTTGAGTGGAGCTGTGTACTTCTCAAAGATAGATCTAAAGAGTGGATATCACCAGATTTGGATTAGAGAAGGAGATGAATGGAAGACTGCTTTCAAAACAAAGGAGGGACTTTTTGAGTGGTTGGTCATGCCCTTTGGGATAACCAATGCACCAAGCACTTTCATGCGACTCATGAATGAGGTCTTGAAAGAATTTCTGTGTAAGTTTGTCATTGTTTACCTAGATGATATTTTGATCTTTAGTAAGACATTGGAGGAGCATCTAATGCATATTCATAGGATTTTGGAGAAGTTGAGGGAAGAAAACTTGTTGATTAATTTGAAGAAGTGCAATTTTGTGAAGGAGTTAGTGTATCTGGGATTTGTAGTTTAAGCAGAAGGACTAAAAATGGAACCAAAGAAACTGAAGGCTATCCTAGAATGGCCTACTCCAAGGAGTGCTACTGAGGTAAGATCATTTCATGGTTTGGCTATCTTTTACAAAAAGTTTATCAGAAGTTTTAGCAATATTTATGGTCCCTTGACTGAAATAATGACAGGGGATAGGAAAGAGTTTAAGTGGACTAAAGGGGTTGAGAAGAGTTTTGAACTGTTAAAACAAAAGGTTATAGAACAACCTATTTTAGCACTTCCTGATTTTAATAAGGTGTTTCAAGTAGACTGTGATGCTAGTGGTACTAGAATAGGAGTTGTTTTGAGCCAAGAAGGTAAACCTATTGCATATTTTAGTGAGAAGTTAAATGATGCCAAGAGAAAATATTCTATTTATGATCAAGAATTTTATGCTATAATTCAGGCATTAAAGAAGTGGAGACACTATCTACTTCCTAAGGAGTTTGTTTTGTATACTGATCATCAAGATTTGCAATATTTGAATAGTCAAGGAAAGTTGAATCAAAGAAATTTGAAATGGGTTGAATTTTTACAGAGTTACACATTTGTTTTAAAACACAGGAGTGGAAAGTCTAACAGAGTTGTAGATGCTCTTAGTAGAAGGCAACTTTTTCTAACAGAGATGCAGATTGAGGTGGTTGGGTTCAAGGAACTCAAGAGTTTGTATCCAGAGGATCCTGATTTTGGTGAAGCTTGGAAAGCTTGTACAGAACCTATAACTCTAGACAAAATGAAGTGGCTAGATTTCATCATTCAGGATGGAATGCTATTCAGAGGGAGCTAGTTGTGCATTCCACAAAGTTCTATGAGGAAGAATCTCATCAAGGAGAAGCATAGCAAAGGATTGGCTGGACATTTTGGTCAAGATAAAACCCTTGCTCTTGTTAGTGATAATTATCATTGGCCACAGTTGTAGCAAGATGTCAAGAAGTTTGTACAGAGTTGTAGAGTATGTTAAATGGAAAAAGGAGCAAATAAGAATACAAGATTGTATCAGCCATTACCTGTACCAGAGAAGCCTTGGGAGGATATTAGTATGGACTTTGTTCTTGGTTTACCAAGGACTCAACAGGGACATGATTCAATTTTTTTTGTGGTTGACAGGTTTTCAAAGATGGCACATTTCATTCCTTGTAAGAAGACTAATGATGCCGTTCATGTGGCTGAATTGTTTTTCAAAGAAGTGGTGAGACTACATGGTCTTCCAAAGAGTATAGTTTCAGATCAAGACACTAAGTTTGTTGGATATTTCTGGTGCACATTATGAAAGAAGTTGAAGATAGACTTGAAGTTCAGCTCATTGCATCATCCACATATAGATGGACAGACAGAGGTGGTGAATAGGAGTTTGCTGAGATGTTTGGTTGGAGATAATCCAACAGGCTGGGATTTGATTCTACCACATGAAGAATTTTCTTACAATAATTCTATCAACAGGAGCACTGGTAAATCACCATTCCAGATTGTATTTGGAAGTAGTCCCAGAAATGCTTCAGAGTTGAGGAAGATAGACAAGGGAGAGGTAAGTAGTGCTGAAGCTAAGAATTTTGCATAACATTTGGAGAACATCCATGAGGAGGTGAGGAAGCACATTACCAAGATGAATGCACAGTATAAAGCTAAGCTAGATGAGAGGAGGCATAAATAAATTTAGGTTGGGGATGAAGTCATGGTTTATTGGTAGAAGGAGCGATTTCTAGTTGGTATGTACAACAAGTTGAAAATGAAGAAGTTTGGGCCATGTAAGATACTTAAGAAGCATGACTTAGGAAATGCTTATGAGGTAGAATTTCCTACTGAGTTGAACATTTCACTAGTATTTAACATTGCAGATTTGACAGAGTACCATGAAGGGGGTGTTGAAGGTGAGATCACAGAAGCATAGTAGAGTATTCAGGCAAGTACTTCAGCTACCAAGGAGATTGAAGATATACTGGATAGCTATGTTGGCAGAAGCACAAGGAACATGACGTATGAAGAATATCTGGTCAAATGGAGAGGAAAACCTATAGAAGATTCATCATGGCTGACAAAGGAGGAGGTTGACTGTCTTGGTTTTCCTCTACACACCTGAGACGTGATAGGGTCACTTCTCAAATTACCCCAGGTGTCTGATGCAGGAGCATCCTGGGTGTAAGGGCAATCTTGCATCACCCAAAAATATGTGTTTTCTATTAAATTAGGGCTATTTTATACAAAGCTACTATTTTTGGAAACTTTCTATTTTTAGTAAGTTGGCCGTTTGAACTCGGAATGTTCTAATTTTTCAGGTGAAGGTTCATCTTAGTCATATAAGCATGCGAGTTGAATTTCATTGCCAGATCATATGTATTGGAAAAGTTATTAAGGATTTACTATTGAGATTTTAGGGTGTGAAACCTTTGAGCTTAATTTTTAGGACCTTAGAGGCTCTGAATCGAGGTTGAACCCCCAGCTAACTGGTGCTTCGCATGTCAAAAATTGTAGATCGCAATCTCCCCTTTTCAGAAAGTGGTTATAATAGCCAATCAGAGCTACGGTTCAAAAGTTATGGCTTCCAAAAGTTGGGCTACCTAATCTCATATTTTGTAAATATTTAAAGCCAACCCTTTTGTAATAAAAGTGAAAAATAATTAAATGCTAAGGGTAGTCGGCCTTAATGGCTAGATTTCTGGAACCTTCTCAGGCGGTGGAAAATTGCCTATTTAAGGAAGGCCCGTAGTGTTTTCTAGGGTAGTTTTGGGTGGTTATTTGAGGCTTTGTCCTACAGATTATTGTAAGGGATGCCTATGTAGCTTTGATATTAGAATTTTGAAGTTTGTAATTCCACATTTATGGAGCCAATAAGAAGCCAATTTTTTGTTCTTGCAAATTTTTGTTGTTTATCTCTATTTCTGTTGTGTACTTTTGGTATTAAGGGGAGTCCCCTCCATCAGTTTCTCACAGAGAATACTGCAGACTTCACCCAACAATTCAATGAGCTCAAAAGCATTGTACAAGGCTTACATAATGGGGGAAAGAAGGAGTTTTCTTTTGAAGAGATTTGTCCCTATCCATTTGACAAGTCTATCACAATGTAACCATTCCCACCAAACTTTGAGATGCCTAAATTCGATAAATACAAAGGTAAAACATGTCCTCTACAACATCTTAAAGAGTTTTACATTGCATGTCAAGAAGTTGCCTATAATGAGAACTAATTAAAAAGACTCTTCACTAGGAGTCTGGGAGGCGCAACTTTGGAATGGTTCATGGCCCTTCCTTATGGGTCAATCTCTACTTTCTCTGATCTTCCAGAGAAGTTTGTTGGACAATATTCATATAACATTGAGCATCAAGCAACACTCAACGATTTGTGCAATACTAAATAAAAGAATGGAGAAACCTTTGCTAGTTTCTTACAATGATGGAGACATATTGCAAATCACATGCCATGGAAAATACCTGATAGTCACTTAATTGACATCTTCACAAAGAATTTAATCTCAGAGATGTCTTTCCAAGTGAAAATGGCTTCACTGACACCTTTGAATCCCTTGTCAAGAAGGGAAAAGACATTTAAGATGGCCTTTTACAAAGAGGTAGCATCAAACATTATTCTCCCTCCAACAATGATAAACCAAAATTTTAGAGTAAAAACAAAGGAGTTGTCAATGACAGAGTGACTGATGCCAATCATGTTCAAAATGTCCAAGCATCCAACAATAACAAGCAAAAAAATTACAATAACAATCAGAATTGCAACAACAATCAAAATCAGAAGCAGAATCAGAACAACAATCATAACCATCAAAATCAGAACAACAATCAACAACCATGAAATCAATCATTCTTATTTCCTCGCAACAATTATAATAACAACAACAACAATAATAACAACAATCGACAACGGTGACAATTCACAGCTTTGGCAGAACCTCTAGATGTGATCTTTAAACAACTGGCAGATTAAGGAATGATAGTCTACCCAAATACTCGACCTTTTGATGAGAATCAACCTAAACCTATTTAGTATAGAGATAATGAGTATTGTGATTATCATCGTATCAAGGAACATGATACCAAGAAATGCATGAAGCTTAGACACTTTGTGTAAGATCTCATTGAGGATGGGAAAATTGAAGTTGAAGGTCAGAAAGCATCCTCATCTAATGCAAAACTCAAAGTCTACAATAAGCCCTTCCCACCTCACAATCAAAATAATGCATCAAATGCAATCCCATATGACTATTCTACCAATACTATTACAGGCCATGATCAAACGTGTGGGAGTTTAAGTGAAAATGATATCTTTGGGTTTGAATCTCTTTTTGGCCACATTGAAGAATCTGACACGCATGTTAATACCATAATCCTCAAAGCTAATGATTTTAATGCTACTACACGTAGACCTAGAGTCACTATCCAAGCTACTGATAAGCCTTCTACATCTACAAATCCACCAGCTGCACCATCTAGTGCTACTCGACCTGCTTCACACTTTGACTTATTGGCCCAATTATGAAAGACACCTGCATAGATATCCATTCTAGAACTCTTAACAACTTTGCCAATTCATAGAGAAATCCTTGACAAAGCTCTAAATGAATCCCGTGTCCCTGAGAACATCATTTTTGCACAATTTAAAGCTATGATAGGGAACCTAGGCATGCAAGAACATATCATCTTTACTGATAAGGACTTTGGTGGTCCTGACCCTCATCATAATAAGTCCCTCCATATAGAAGGAAAAATCCAATCCACAAGAATAAAACAAATCCTTATAGATGGTGGATCTGGCTTGAATTTATACACATTGAAAATGATTCATAATATCAATCTTTCTGAGGACCTCATTGATACAGACAAACAAATCATAATAAAGGCCTATGATGATCGAGAAAGAGAAAGAAAGGGTTTGATCACACTACCCTTACAAGTGGGCCCAACCCTGATTGAAACTATTTTCCATGTACTGGATCTAGATCTACCTTATAATATCTTGCTGGGACTTCCATAAATAGATCCTAGCAAAGGTGTACCCTCTACTTATCATCAATGTCTAAAATTCCCACATCACGGTAGAGAAATCACAATTCTTGGAGATCCTGAGCCCTTTCAATACTACAAGAGATTGGAAGGCAAACAATCTAACTACTGTCCACTGAATGAGTTTGACGGACACTTCAATTAGGAAAACCCTATTTTAATCACTCCATTAGTTCCAGAAAATACATTAGACACACCAGCTAAACAATCCAAAGGAAAGGAAAAAGTTACTGAAGACAAGGCTATTGAAGACAAACCCTCCTCATCTAAAGCAAAGGCCATGTTCATAGATCAAGGCATGGGAGAGTATAAATTTGAAAGTGCTCTATGTATTAGGAAACTCCCTTTGTCTCCAAAGTCTTATGGAAGACCATCACCATTACCCCTCTCTAAAGATAAAGCACTTATGCACTGCAAATCAACTATTTTTGAACATTGGGGGTCCCTATCAGATGAACACATGGAATACAATGTTCTTGATTGGCTCTATAGTGATGAAGAAGAATGACCTATAATTTTCCCCAAAGGAAAGTATCCTAAGGTTACTCCCATTGTCGAAAGCATGGGATATCATGGTACTAGCCTTGGAGCTAATGAAATAGGTAAGAAGAAGATCATAACAACCAATGGCTATCCTAAAGGACACAGATTGGGTTTCATAGAGACCAAGAATAACTTCACTAAGGATTATTGTCTAGCTGCCTCAGAGTCAGACACTGAGGAAGAGTTCTTCAAAATTAATTTACACTATATTGAAGATGACCTAAATGAAAATCACCATGTCTTCACTATCACCCAAGCTGACCTTTCATCCCCTCGTCCACCCCTCACAAACCTTGAATTAATTGAGTGGGATCAACAAGACTCACCACCAGCTTTAGACGTTTGTGATTTGGATGACGCAATTTTAGCCCTCTTTGGACTTAAGAATCTCTGAGAATATGAACATCAGATCCACTACAGTGAACAAGCCTACTTTGGTAGCCAAGTCAACTCTCTTAGTCACAAAAATGAAAAAGAAAATAAAATAAAATGAAAATACATCCTCTGGTGAAAACCTCTCGTAGGCACCTTTGGATGAAGAAAAAGATAAAATAAAGGACACTTCCTCTAGTGAAAAACTTTCTGAGGTGCTAGAGGAGGGAGAGGCTGACTTTCTATTTATATCTTTAGAACTAGAAGTGTCCTCTATGATCATCATAGATACTATTCCAATCAACCTAGGCTCAGAAGCATATCCACACATCACCTACATTACAGTTTCTCTCAGTGATTAGGAAAGGAAAGACATGACAACATTCCTACATAAACACAAAATCAACTTTTCCTAGACTTACAAAGACATGCCCAAGCTAGATACAGATCTTTTCATGCATCATCTTGTTGTAGATCCAAATGTAAAACCTGTTAAGAAGCAACTTCGCAAGATGCATCCTCAAGTCGCACTAGTAGTCAAAGTAGAACTTCAAAAAATGCTGGACGTTGAAGTAATCAGACCAATTGATTATCCTGAATGGGTTTCTATATTGTACCACTAGGTAAGCCTACTAGGGACATTCACTTCTACACTGATTTCAGAGACCTAAACCTTGCATGTCCCAAGGATGATTTTCCACTCCCAAATATTGACATTATAGTGAATTTGACGACAGGACATGAAATGTTGTCACTTATGGATGGCTTCTCAGGATATAATCAAATTAGAATAACACCAAAAGACCAGCACAAGACTGCATTCACAATGCCTTGGGGCACCTTTTGTTATCAGGTGATGCCTTTTGGCCTTAAAAATGCTGGAGCTACTTATCAATGAGAAATGACTACCATCTTTCATGACCTTTTACATGCCATCATGGAAGATTATGTGGATGATCTTTTAGGAAAATCCAAAACAAGAGAATCACATATTCCTATTCTCACTATCATTTTTGAGCAATTAGAGAAGTATAATCTTAGGATGAATCCTAAGAAGTGTGTCTTTGGAGTACAATCTGGTAAGCTGCTGGGATACATTGTGTCACGGTGTGGAATAGAAGTTGATCCAAAGAAAGTGAAAGCAATCCTTGAGATGCCACCACCCAAAACATTGAAGCAATTACACAGTTTACAAGGCAAATTGCAATTAATCAAAAGATTCATGTCACAACTAGTAGATAAGGTGCATCCATTCTCTCATCTCCTGTGCAAGAATATCAAGTTTTAGTGGTATTTCTTTTGTCAAAATGCATTCAAGAAACTGAAAGGCTATCTAGCTAATCCACCCATGTTGGTACCACTTGTTTTTGTTCATCCTTTGATTTTGTACATATCTTCTATAGAGGTCACGTTGGGAGCCCTCCTGGCACAATTAGATGATACCGACAAAGAGCGAGCAATTTACTATCTCAGCAGGACTCTTATTGGCTATGAGTTGAATTATTCCCTGATTGAGAAGGCATGTTTGGCTATTGTTTTCTGTACACACAAATTATGACATTATATGCTTAATCATAAGATTCATCTTGTTGTCAAAATTAACCCCCTCAAATATCTCCTGACACGTGCTTCTCTTACGGTCCGTACAACAAAATGGGTCATGATTCTTAGTGAGTTAGACATTGTTTATGTGGATCAAAAAGCTATCAAAGGACAAGTAATTGCAGATCAATTAGCTGAAGCACTTGTTGATGGTAAACATCCTTTGATCACAGATTTTCCAGATGAATCAATCCTTAATATTTCCCTGAGTCCACCATGGAAGCTTTATTTTGATGGATCCTTCACTCAGAAAGGATCGGGGGTAGGAATCTTGTTTGTTACACCAAAAGGGGATCTCATCCCTCAATCTTACAAATTATAGATTCCTTGTACCAACAACATTGTAGAATATGAAGCCCTTGTACTTGGACTTTGATAGGCTATACAATGGAAGATCATCACTTTATTAGTGCTTGGTGATTCATAGTTGGTTATCAAACGAGTTATGGATGAATATCAAACAAAGGATGATAAGTTGCTTCCCTATCGCTGTACAGTTGAGGATCTCAAAATGCATTTCACTAAGCTAATTTTCCAACAGATCCTTTGCACAAACAATAAAGTAGCAGATGCCACGGCAACAATTGGGTCCTTGATCACTATGCCACAACACAACACATGATGTGAGTTTCTTGTTGAGAATCTTACGGTCCCTACCTATGACAAATTGAATTTTGAAATGGTGTGTGAAATTGCTGATTCCAACTCCCCATGGTGCCAAGAAGTCTATTCCTACCTATGTGATGGACATACCCCACTTACTTTAACTCCCAATCAATGTAAATCCTTCATTCATTGCACTTCCCAATACACAATCCTTGCTGATACCCTTTTTTGAAAGCATTTTGATGGAACTCTTTTAAGGTGTCTAAATTATGATGAAGCACAAATGTCCTTGGAGGAGGTACATCAAGGAATCTATGGGGCTCACTCTAGTGGACTTACTTTGGCCAAAAATTTGTTACACACTGGATATTACTGGCCTACCATGGAGAAAGATGCCTACAACTATGTGAAGAAGTGTGTGCCTTGTTAGCAGCATGACAATTTGATACACGCTCCCTGCTAATCCCTCTAGCCCACCATCACCCCCTGGTCTTTTTCACTCTGGGGTCTCGACCTCATTGGCCAAATTTTTCCTAATTCTTCCAATGGCCATAAATACATCCTAGCTACTATAGAGTAGTTTACCAAGTGGGTCAAAGCTGTTCCTCTCACCTAAACTACTGGAAAATAGATTTTGAAGTTCATTTTGAACTATCTTATCTGCCACTATGACATTCCTTAGGACATTGTTGCAGATAATGGAGGAAATTTTAAGAACAAGGATGTCACAGAGCTATGTAGGAAATTCAGCATTACCCACCATACCTCTTCCAAGTACTTTCTATAAAGCAATGGTCAAGCTGAGGCTACAAATACAACCATCCTCAGAATCCTAAAGAAAATAGTTGATGAAGCTGGCCGCGATTAGCACCTTTGCGTCAATCTTGCCCTTTGGGCCTACCACACCTCCATTTGAACCCCCATGAGAGCCACTCCCTTTGCCCTTGTTTATGGTACTAAGGCTATTTTACCCATCAAAATTGAGCTCCCTTCCCTTAGAATTTCTCTCAAGAATCTGTTGTCCAAAGAAGAATATAGAATTGCCCGATCGCAAGAGCTAGAACTCCTTGATGAGAGGTGCCTCAATGCTCTAGACCACCTCTGTGTGTATCAAAATCACCTTTGCATTCAGTTCAACAAAAGGATCAAGCCTTGTTAGTTTGAGGTTGGTGATTTTGTCCTGTAGCACAACATGAAGAACCTCCAGGATGGTGAAAAGAAAGGCAAGTTTGAACCTAATTGGTTGGGGCCCTTCATCGTCACAACAAAGTATGGTTTAGACGCTTATCAGATTGCATAACTAGAGGGAGATCCACTCCCTGATCCTATAAATATTGTACATCTCAAGCACTTCTATGCTTGATTCGTCAGTAGTCCATTGTACAGCAGAAATTTTTAAAAATCTAAAAAATTAGGAAAGTAGAAAATGCAATTACATTCAAAAAGCAAGCAAAAAAGAAAAAAAATAAAAAAATGAAAAAATCATAAAAAATATAAAAATCTTGGTAAAATTCTCAAAAAATAATAAGAAAAAGAGAAATAAATCCTTCCATCTGTGAAAAAACTTCGGTGGTGCAATGGATAAGTACCATGGTGAAAACTTATTTCAGGCACCATGTGTAGTTAGATCCACCATTGGTTTCCACCATTTGTCTATACAACTTGCATCGCCTTTCATAATAAGAGTCACTACCCATATCTATGTAGGTAGTTCCTTGACCATCTTTCTACTTTCACAATAAAAATTATCGCACGACTGAGCTTACCATATAAATACTGAGCTTTGTTCTAGACACAGTGATCGCAAATATTTTACATCAAATTAGCAGATAGATTGACTTTCCTAATGATCATTCTATTCACAAACAATTGCCACTGAATTCCTATTTTTTATCAATCAATATTTGGCCCATCAGGATGCATCCTTTCGGTGTCGGTTGTTCTATCAATCCTCACATCAAAATTGTTCATGGAAAGAAATTTTGGACTGAATGACCACTTGGTCAGGATGCATTTTTTGTTGATTTTATATTGTGTTTTTACTATGCCCTTATCACGATAGCCTTGATCTTTTATATCTTGGTTCATTATGATGAGTATATAGTGAAATACATGTCATTTGTGGTATGATCTACTTGTCATAGTTTGTTAGTGCATTTATATTTTGATATTTAGTTATGACTATGTATGCCTCACTAGGGGCAGGATTCATGCATCTCAAATCCCTCAAACGATCTGGATGTACTAAGTCTCCTCATGAGTAACATTTCATAGATCTCATCATACTTGATATCTAACATTATTGTTCCTACCAACCTATTTGTCTGAGAGTCTAGTCCACACAAAGAAACCATGTCACTTGTGTTTTCTATCACATGGTGCATAAATCCTTTTGCAATATCAAACTAGGGTGTGCTCTCCAACATTAACATGGTATCAATCCCACTGTCATCATTTAGTTAGCTTTTACATTATAGTTAGGTCATATTGCATTTTGATTTTTCTCTTGGAAAAGGTTTCTATTTATTCCCCCTATCTAGTCACCTAAGTGATTTTATCAGACCTATTTGATACACACAAAAATAGTGTCCTCATATGTCTCATATTGCACTCATTCAGTATAGTTGCATTGTTTATTTAGTTCATTAATCATTATTCATTATCAGTTGCATTGTTACTCCATTCATTAATCATTATTCATTAGCAGTTGTATTGTTACATCATTCATTCATTAAGGTTGCGTTTAGTTTCATTAAATATTTCATTCATCATTCATTAATTATTTAGTTGCATTATTACTTCTTTCATTATCCATTAATCATTATCATTTCATTTAGTTATTCATTATCCATTACTTATTTAGTTGCATTGATAAGCCATTTACATCATTTTAGAATTCATTCATTGTAGGATTCATTTCACAAATCACATTTTTATTTACATTTATTAAACCATCACATTACATCAATGCATATCCAATTCATCCATCTATGCACATCAACACATCTACATATCATATCACATCACATCTAACATCTAACATATATGCATCTTATCTCATCCCTACATCATAGATAGGTCAGTCTCATCATATGCATCCTGCATATAAGTCATAAAAATCATATAACATCTATAATATAATATCATAATGCATCCATACATCCTGCATAAACATCACATCATATAACATCATCATATAGCAGCATAGAAGTCCATAAATCAAAGTTTAAAAGTCCCAAAATCCATATATATATCTCAAAAATGTGTCAGTAGTACATCATGTGTCCAAAATGTATGTCCAAAATGGTATGAGATAAATCATGGTGGTGGCTGTGATGGGCCTGCACTACTGTCTCAGCACGGTGGTAACCCCACCAATCACTGTGAGCCTCATCCTGTGCTCTCTGTCTGTGCTCTCTCTAAGTAAGTAGGCCATCGTGCCTCCTCAGGCACTGCACTGTGATAGAGCCCCATGTAATATGTGGCCTCTCAGCCTCTCTTCCCTACCTCTCTCTGTGCTACCATCACATCTGCCGTCATCTAACCAACCCCTGCAGCCCTGCCTGCTAGACGCGCTATATCGTAGTCTACTCTGTAATCCTCCACATGTCTCTGTGCTAGGTCTCGCTCTGCGGTTAGAGTTTCTATCTGTGCTGACATCACTGCTAGATCCTATGAAAAATCACCATGCTCCTTAATGATGGAAAACTCGCCACTGTCCACCTGAGCTTATAAAATGTCTAGTGCTCTTTGTGCACTATCCCCTCGAGCGGTCTCTGCTGCTAGCTCCCCCTGTACCCTAGCTCCACCTCTGTCTATAGGTTGCTGGCTATGGCCTATGCTGTAGCTAGTAATCCCTACAGCCTTTAAATCTCTGCCTGCATGCTCACCTTAGTTTCCTGAGATGTTGCTAACAAGCTCTATACCCTACCTAGTTCAGCCCGAAGACTGTCCCCATCTGCTATCACAGTATCATGGATATCCTAGGCTACATAGCCCATCGATGGTACCTGTCCCTATCTTGGTGGCCCCTGTGGCCCATGTACCTATCCTTATGGCCCCTATGGCCCTTATCCCTATGGTGGATCATGTCTTTGTACCTATACGTCAGGAACTATGGGTGGCTGCCCTCCTGCAGGTATCTGTACCTATCCTCTCCACCTCGGTGTTGTAACTCTAGGCCAAACTATCCTCCTATTGGACCCTCCTCCATCTCCTCCCTCCTCATCATCATCCTCATCATCTTGGCCCCCTCTATCCCCTCCATCTCCAGGCTTCTCATCCTCCTGTACTATGCTTGGCACTGTCAGTCTAACAGGTCTGTGTGTGGCCCACCACTGAGTGTATGCTGGGAATACTCCTACATCATGTATCAACTCCCATGCTCTAACCCATGGAACCTCTATCATCCCCCTAAATGATGCTCATGCTATGCAGAGATCTACACCCATACCCCAGATGCTCCCCACCTCTCGGGTCACCAGTGGATGTGGGAACCCATCTAGAACTGCCTCCTGGACCTATCCCATCTGTCTCTGCACCCTGGATGGTGTATACTAGGAGATCATGTATGCCATCCTCCTGATCAACCAGCTATCAGTCTAAACAAACCTCATATATTATGAGTCATAAAACTCATCCTCTATATATTTGTCCTGCTGTGATATCTTGTGACCCTAGGCCTCACACCCTACATATGGTGCCCACTGTATATCTCCATCTCGTTAAGCCTTCATCTCTAGTAAAACACTGAATCTATGGCCTTATAACTGATAGGTGGCCTATACCTGCATACAAATGGCTCGTAAGACACTCTAGTCTCTCAGGTCCTAATCGGTCGAATGACCACAATATGCTCCCACGCCCATACAAGAAGCAGTGTGCAACCTAGCCCTAGCGCCCTACCCTTCTGGTAGTCGCAAATGTGAAGATCATAATATAATTGTCCAAGGATAGTATATCCCCAGCAGTACTGATACCCATCCTACACCATCTCGCTCAACACTCAAGCCTAACCTATAAGGAATCCCTTGCCTCCATGATCAGGCATAAGTCATCCCCCTATCAAACTAGCTAGGTATAAGGCTACCCACTGCAACCATGGTCAAAGTACCATCGCCCCTATCTAGGACATCCACTGCCATAAAGTCGATAGATCTGCATACCCCTAACTGAATGCCATCTCCATATAGGGCTCTGAGCCTTCAACAAAGTACTCAGGTATCAGCCCTGAAATTGACACTATGTAAATCCTCTATACGTCATGGAGTGTGATAGTAGCTTCCCTTGTAGGGAAGTAAAATCTAGACATGGTGCTATGCCATCTCTTTATCAAAGTAGACATGAGCGCATTATGTGCTCGTAGATGTGGCCAATGTCGTATGTGCTCCAATCTACATAGTGTGACAAGCCCCCACTCAGCTGCTGTCAACTCTTACTCCAGTGCCATAGTCACTGGGTAGACCTCCCTCACTCGAAAGGTGATGGTATCCTCCTGCATCCAACCAAGCTTATGTCAGATATTAGATAGCATTTTGGTGCATTAAAAAATGCCCCTCGTCTGTGCTGGGGCATCAAAAAATTCTCCCAGCCTCTTTCTTTCCCCTTCTCCCCCCTCTTTTCTTCCATTTTTGGGTCAATCCATGTAGATGATGGTTGACCCTCGCAGACAGTGGATCTTCAGAAATGCCAGTCTGTGGAGATGGCGGTTTAGGCCGCCGCCACTTTTTCCATGCAGATGGCAGAGTTCAAACTCCATCATCTCCGCTGCACTCTTTTCCCCTCCCCCTGCCCTCGCAGACGAAGATCGGTCAATCTCTATTTGTGCAGACGCTGATTGCAGATCAGTCATCTGTGAGGAAAATGGTCTGTCGATTACCATCTATGCAAAAAAAAGTCAGGCAACCGCAGTCTACACTGTGCACCGGCTTTTAAGCTCATTAATGACCCCTAAAACACCTAAAAAAGCATTAAATACATAATTAACTAAGAGGTGATTGACTACTCATCGGTGGTCCTGCATCTACTGGTCTCTGGTGTACCCAAAAATACTCTCCAAGCTATGTATGCTCTCGCTCTACTACCATCGGTCTCTTCTTCTTCTCTCTTTTTCTCTCTTTGCGAGTGAAAATGACTTATTTATGGGCCTTGGTGGACTATTTATAGCTACTTGGGACCCATTTCTTCCGTCTGTCTCCCCATTCCCTATTTTGGCCCCCATTTTTCCTTTATTTTTCTTGGACATGCCATGTAATTGGTCTGCTTTCTCCATTTTCCTTTTTTTTTGAGAAAATTTTATTAAAAATTTGTATTTTTTCTATTATTTTCTCGAGGGGGCACACTCCTCCACTCTCATTGCCGTAGGTTTTCCTGACCTCTCTGGGGCATCTTATTTTCTTTTCTTTAACGTGACGCCACTTTCGATGCCGTATCAAAGATGGGCAAAATATAGACGTATAAAATCGTCCTTATATTAATTTAATTAATATTTTCATAACATTATAGTTAATTTTAATTAATTATATTTGTTATATTCTTCCATCTATTTAATTAAATTTATTTAATTAAATATGATTCACTTTCCTTAGTATTTGAATTTAATTTAAATACTACCCTCTTTGATGTATTAAATTTTATTTAATTGTTAGAATTTAATCTTTCCTTGGTTGAAACTATGTAATTAAAGGATAAATCAAGGTATCCTTATTTGTATTTGTCCTCTAGTCCAAGTAGGAGGACATGTCACTATTTTGTAATTCCTTTAATAAG
>MU228233.1:1553667-1564478 GCA_018584345.1 Thuja plicata
ACATGTTTCTCTTCTCGGTAACCGCTGAACTGTTCATATGCTCGGTGACCACTGTTCTGCTCGGTATGAACTGTTTAACCGGTGAATGCTCGGTATAGGCTGTGGACTGAGTGATGAGCTCGGTAAGTATTCAAAATAGAATAAGTGTTTTCACTAAGTGTTTTCACTGATGACAAATATATCATAATTCCAACAGAAGCATGATTCAGGAAATTCTTATGAAGTAGAGTTGCCTAGTGAACTCAATATTTCACCAGCGTTTAACATTTCAGATTTGAAAGAATATCACAAGGGAGGTGTTGAGGATTAGATCACAAAAGAATAGTGAAATATTCTAGCAAATACTTTAGCTACAAAGGAGATTGAATTTATTTTGGATAGTCATGTTGGAAGAAGCACAAGGAACAAGACATATGAAGAATATTTTGTCAAATGGAAAGGATGACCTATAGAAGATTCACCATGGCTATCAAGGGAGGAGGTTAAGCGTCTTGGTTTTCCTTTAACCACCTGAGCCGTGACAGGGTCACTTCTCAAATTACCTCAGGTGTTTGATGCAAGAGCATCCTAGGCGTAAGAGCAATCTTGCATCACCCAAAAATATTTTCTGGTTTCTTTTTAATAAGGGCTATTTTGTGCAGAGTTACTATTTCTAGAAAGTTACTATTTTTAGTAATTTTTCTGTTTAAGCTAAGAATGTTCAATTTTCTTCCTTAGAGGTTAACTTTGATTATATCAGCCTACCAGTAAAGTTTCATTTCTAGATCAAGTCTATTTTTGTAGATATTGGATATTTTTCAGTATTGGCAGCAGGGTACAAAAACTTCAAACTCAGTTTTGAAGGCTTTAGAGGCTACGAATGGGGTCAAAACCTTGACTGACTGGAATTTCTTGGGTAAAATGTTGTAGAGAACTTTGTGACATTTACGAAATGGGGTTACAACAGTCCATCAAGTCAACAGTTGACAAGTTATGGTCTCTAGAAGTTGCGCTACCTGAACTTGAAAATGTTAAAGTTTCTTCAAAATTTCTTTTTGGGTTCTGAAGTTGTTTGGGCCTACTCTTATGTAATAAAAATGAATAATAATATCTTAGGGATGGTTGGCCTCAAAATTTGGGGTTTAATTTATAGAGTCTTCTTAGGTGGTTAAAATTGCCTATATATTGAAGGTCTATAGGGTTGTCTAGGGCAGTTCTGGGTTATACAATTGGTGGCTCTAGCTTGTAGATTATTGTAATAAAATGCCCATGTGGCTGTGCATGTTTCATTTTTGAAGGTGCATGTTATATTTTAGAATATTGTAATTTCATTTCATGGTGATAATAGAAAACCCATTTTCCATCTTTACAAATCTTGTTATTCTTGATTTTGTTGCATGTTTGTGTTTATAAGGGGAGAACCCTTAATCAATAATCATTCTTATATCATCTATTGGTTCTTGTGTCAATTTTTATTCATCGATTTCTTGTTGTGTGTTCTTTGAGTCTCCAATCATTATGTTATTTAACCATGAAAAGGTGATGACCACTTTTGTGTTGAGTCCTAATTATCTTGGTCACCTTGTTTCTACTACTATGGTGGTTCACTGTTCTGAATGATTATCTTGTGGATTATGTTACTCCATGTTTGGAGATAAGTTCTATTGATATTTTAATCATCATTGATCTTGTGATGTAATATGAGTATTGGTATTGGTTATGGAGATGTCCACTATGGAATGGATGATCTAGATCCTTGTATAGGATGATATGTTTTTGTTATGCTCCAACATGTTTCTTGGCGATTATATTAATTCATGATTTATGATAAGTCCTTATGGTTTTGGTTTTTTTTTCTTTTGGATCTTTTGGTTCGAGCATTAGGGTAGGTTATCTAGCTGTGTGGTAGGGGGTGGTTTGCAATAAGTTTTGGGGCCCATAAGTGGCAGCCAGGATCACTTATTGTAAGTTTTCTTAATCAAGTGATAACTGTATGCACCCTAAAATGGTTGCCTAGACTTTGGGCCCCATTTATTATTTTATCAATTTATCAAATTTCTGAATCAATGCTTTGCAATATTTTCAATTCAAATCAATTTTCTTGATCAAATTGTAATTAATTCAATTATTCAATTATTTCAATATTTTCGAAGGTTTGATCATTTTTATCTAATTAAAAGATTTAATTTTTCTTTTAATTAAATAAAATTTATCTTATTTAATTAAAAGATTTAATTTCCCTTTTAATTGAATAAAATTTATCTTATTTAATTAAAGTAAATTTCTCCCTTTTAATTAAATAAAATTCCTCTTATTTAATTAAATTCAATTCCCCCCATTTAATTAAATAAAATTCTTCTAATTTATTTAATTAAAAGAAAACCTCTCTTTTAATTAAATAAATAAAAATCCCCACTTAAAGCACTTTATTTGTTGAAAAAGATAATAAATTAAATAAAAATTAAATAAAATCCCTTTTTTATCACATCCTCCTAAGTGGTGGGATTTTTGCCTCTTAATCATAGCCTTTGATTTTTGCCTCTTAATCTCAATCGTTCACTTTCCTTTAAAAGGAGACCTCTCCTTCTCATTTTCATATCATCTTTTTCATAGTATTGTTATGCTGCAGGTTTGGAGAGCAATTTTGGAGGAGCATTTGAGCATTTGAGCTTGGATATTGCAACTTCTCTCTTCTTGTCTCATTCTTATTGCATCCATGGCTACTCATGTAGATTAGATTCATGTTTATTTTCATAGATTAAACTTGCATTTGTATTTCTTTCATAGATTAATCATGCATTGTTATCATTTAGATTAATTTTTTTTCATGCATTGCAATCATATAGAGTAGATCTCATTTTTATGCATTTGAATCTCTCATTTCATGGTGTACTTGCATAAGCACTAACTAGGTCAATCTAAGGGCCTCCATTTCACACCTTTGCACTCCATGACTAGAAAGCTATGGATCGATATTTGAGGCCTCATTCTAGAGCAACCTTGGATGGAATGATTCATAGAAGTGTGTCAATATTTTAGCACACATTTTTGACGCCCACCGTGGGGCAGAAGATTTATTTTCTATTTTTATAGCTATTTTTTGTCAATTTTATTTTTGGATCCAAAATTTTTGTCTTTTCCTTACTTGCTATTTTTGTCTACAGAGAAAGTTCGCGCAAGATTTTGCGTATCTTTGCACGAGATTGTGCTGGATCTGGTGTTTTATCACATGGCTCAGTGTACTTCTTTGCACAACGCGGCATTTCTTTGTGCGAGATTTGGCTTTAGTGCCGTAATTTGTCTGGTTTGCGGTTTCTATACCTTTTTGTACTGTCTGTGCATTTTGTCGGGCGGCTGTGCATTTCTTCGCGTGAGCTTTTTGTTTCCTCGCGTGGCACTATCATTTTCTCATGCAACTCTATCATTTTCTCGCGCGATATTCCATACCAGAGATCTATTTTTCATTGCTATATTGATATATCTCTCATTTTTTGTGCTAACCACTAATGTTTACTGTTTCTAGTGGTTTGTAATTTATTTTTGTTGTTGCTGTTACTGATTTAGACTTGCTTGGATAAACAACAAAATGATTCATGTTGCATTGGATTTGAGATATTTTGTTACTCTCTATAACATTTGGATTTTGGGAATTAAAATGAACATATCATGTGTTTAGCTTGAGTGTTTCTTTCTTTCATAGATCACATTTCCAATTGGTGCTCTAAAATAGACCTAGATTTGCTTTCTTGCATAAATGTTTCACATAGTAATTATGTCCTATGAACACTATTTGTGGCGATCGTGAGAGAGTGGGATTTGTAACACCCCAAAATTGGCACCTAATATCCTAATAAATTTTGGTACATTTTCTTATCTTAGAAGTCCTATTGTATTAGGAAAATTCTTCTCCTTATTGACTTTAATCAACTGAGTTTCAAATGCAGAGAACCTAAATTTGCATAAATTTGACATTATGTTTAATTTCTAAATTCTCAATGATTATTAGCTAAAAACCCCTAAGATTAATTGATTTAAATCTAAAGTCCTAAGTTCTTTTAATTAAATCAATTCCACTCCCTTTGGCTAATATACATAAAAGGAATTGAAAGTTTATTTAATTATTGGATGAATTATCCTCAAAAAGGAATTCCATAATTCTATGTGAAAAGACACTTATGTGGCAATAATTCACTCTTTTATTTAAATAATCTTTGCTTATTTATCTCAAATGGAGAATGAAGAGACAATTGTTTCTTTTCAAGAAACTCTTCACTCTCTTTCCTTGGTTTTCTATAAATTGGACTTATTTTCTTCATTAGAGGAAGACTTTTTTGGAGAGCATCAATACTATAGGCAATTTACATTTGATTTTCATGTTTTTAAGCTCATGTTGCATAATTAGTGTAAATTTTAATTGGAATTAAAGATATATGCTTTCATTTAAGACTCATTTCTATATCTAGTATTTCAATTTGAGGTTTTCAAGCTTTCATAGATTACAAGCAATTCAATTCTAGTTTAAGAGCAAATTCCTTTCATAGACTACAAACTTTTTATTTTTAGACTAAGAGTATTTACTTTCTTGCTAGTTTAATTGCATTTTACTTCCATAGAGTAGTTGCAAATCATTCTTAGATTAGTGCAATTCAATTTCTTAGTTTAATTGCATCTCTTTTCATGGATTAGTTGCAGATTTCTCATAGAATAATAGAAATTTTTTTCTTCTTGCATTCTTAAAATCCTCCATGTTAGCAATGGTCAGGTTGTTGGCTCTCATTTTGAGGGTAACACTCAACATCCACATCTAATTAGGAGGCAACAGTTCGCCTCAATCAAATTTGCAGAGCAAACAATTCATGTTTGTCTTTGTGAATTGAGCGATTATGTAAGGACTATGTTGTGTTTGTGTTGAATTCAGAGGTCCACATTCAGCATATAACATTTTGGCGCCCACCGTGGGGCAAAAAAATCAATTTCTGGCCTCATTTTCAAATATGTTGACTATGTTTTTAAAGCTCTACCGTACGTTCGTACTGCACTGGTACAGATTCTCGTATGAATTTTTACTTCGAGCCGTTGGAAGTTTTGCGTCAAGCTACGTGAAGATTTGATTTTGTAGCACTTTCTCACGTGAAGAAATATTTTTCTCGCATGCGTCGAAGCACTTGCTTGCGCGTGTCAAAGTACTTTCTCGCGCGAACTTTCACAGACAGGCATTTAAAATTTAGAATTTTTAATCTGTTATTTCTCTGTTCTGACCTCTATTTTCTACTCTAATTTTTCTATTTCTGGTTTTTTGCTGCACCATAACAGTGGTTTGCAGGTTCGTTTGTCAAAGATTAAAACATTTTAATAGTTTACTTGCAGGACGATAGTCAAAGACATTATTAAAACATCATGTTTGTTTACTGTTTTTCATTCACATAGTCTAAATAGGGCTTTGTTAAAATTTCGTAAGGATCCTGATAGAAAAGTAGGGCAATAGGCTCTTCATTACATGGAAGTGATGCCGAAGGATGAATCTGAAACCCAGATGTTGCTAGCATGATGGATACTTAGGGAAGCAAAGAAAGATAAGTGAATCTTTAACACTTCTACTTGTTAAGGGATTATGCTCTTCTCTCTTTGAGAGAATCAGAAACCCAAAGACTTGTGGATTTGGTGGAGTGAAACTATCTCGGTGATGAACATGCTTGATGTGTTTGGGTGAGGTGAAAAGGTAGAGAAGTATTCTCTTCTCTCATTGAGAGAATCAAAAAATCAAACCCTTGAATCTGAACCAAGTTGAGTCACCTTTAGAGGGCCTGTCAGAAGTTGAACCTATGGGAATGACCCAAGTGAGTACACACCTTTCGCTGGTGATTCCACCTCACTCTAATAAAGTCTGCTTTGTTGTAGTCCAAAGAATCCAAAGCCATAGTAACTTCTTTCTCATTGATTTTGACTATCATCATGAGAAAGCCTTGTTTGTCATACTGAGCGGCACCGCTCCTAGCCTTGCTTGCAAGGGTGTGTGACTTACAAGTGTTGGTGTGGTTGTGAGGCCCCAGATCTGTATTAGAGGCATCGAAGGTTATTGTGAATGAAAGCCTATTAAACACTCTCTTAGTTAGATGCCTACCCGGTTCACCTCTGAAAGGAGGCATAATCTGTGCGCAGGGAGAGAGAAGAATCTCTCCCCTAGATTCTTGACATAGGTATACACTGGATGTTTGAAGTGGTATATGATGCTGGCCCCTATTTAAGGGTTACCTTTGAACATATATACTTAGTCCTTGGAAACACCAAAAACACAGGCACTTTTTTGAGGGTGACACTGCTGTGTGAGGTGAATGCATACGCATAAGACAACGGGGCACAAATTTTGTCTTCTCATCCAATTTTCTTTGTAGGGATAATTGAGTGTTTGTTCTTGAGTCTTAAACTGTCTATTCTATCATTCAAACAAAGACTCCCATGTTTCTACCAAGTTGCTTTGTCCTTGGTGGAATTGTTTTTGACTACTATTTGCATCACTACCTGATTGAAACTTTGTGTTTTTAAATGAATGCTTGTCACCTTGAAACAGAGATTTCTAAATTATATCATCTTAAAACTATCCTAAGCCTAGATATCTTGTTAGATAATAGTTCTCACTGTGTCTCGAAACCTGGTCTTTACCTTGAAACTGATTTTGTGTATCTGCCTTATCTGCCTCTTGTCAGGATTTGATTGCTTGTTCCTTCATTGTCTGCAGACTGAAACTAGTTGTTCCGAGTTGTTAACTAACTGATTCATACTCAAACTTGTCTTGTCTATTTGTCTCCATCCTATTTCTTATATTTTTTACCTTGCAACACGATAATCAAGAGAGATCATCATGTTCCTCTTCCCCGTTCAGTGCGGACCCAATTTTGAATCTAAAACCAGTGCTTTAGTTTTGTTCTAATCCGTTGTTTCAAGATCAACATCATCCATTTATCTTGAAGAAGCCACCTGTTTGGGTCGATCCTATTAACGACCCTCATTGCCTTAGTGATCCTTTTTCATAGTTCAATCCTTTTGATTTGCCAAAGAGCACATCGGCTATGATTTCTCACTCCCATACTAAAGGAGTGCATACAAAACAATCTCACATTAATGATATGACATCTCCTTTCGATTATACACAAGGTCAAGACCAATCTCAACATGAACAAGGTCAAGAGCAACACCAGGGTCAAGACCAAACTCAAAGTATTTATGAAATTCTTGGTAATGACGATGACCCTATCACTCAGAATGATATAGACGTAGCGAAGTCTAATAAAGCTCTTATTAAAATGATGGAGATACTCCTTGCGAAAGACAAAGAAAAATATTTTCTAGATTTAGCAAATCAAGGAGTCAAATTACCCGTGAACTTCCAAGTGGATACACTTGTCGCTAAAGACAAGGACAAACCTATGCAACAGTTCACAATGGAAAGTATATGTCCTTTTCTGTTTGATAAGAGTATTGTTATGTAACCTTTTCCCAAAGGTGTAGAACTCCCAAAATATGACAAGTATCTAGGTACCTCTGATCCCCAGGATCATTTAAGAGAATTTGGTGCCTTGTCAATGGAGTTTATGCATGATCAAACGTATTTGATGTGTCTTTTTCCATGGAGTTTAGGTGGGCCCGCTATGGAATGGTTCTCACGATTGCCCACTGGCATCAAAACTCTTGATGAAATTGCTAATATTTTTATGCAACACTATTCTCATAATGTTTAACATCCTATTCAAATAAGAGATCTCTGTAACCTTAAATAAAAGCAAGGGGAACCATTCTTGACGTTTCTCCAAAGATGGAGACAACTTTGCACAAAGTACCCTTGCAAAATACCCGAGTCTGAGAAACTTGATATATTCTTGGATAATCTCACCCCTGACTTCGGGTATCAAGTCCAACTTCAAGGTCCCCTCAACTTTGACAGTATGATAAAATAGGCTGTGAGAATAGAAGCCTTCATGGTTAAAAAGGGTGAATTGACTTTATATAAAGATAACAAGCAAAATTCATCTTTGTCCAACAAAGACAAAGGTAAAATCCCCAACAAAAATAGAGATGTTGTGAATGATGGGGTGGTCGATAACATGAATTCAACTTCTTCAAAACCGGTCTTTAATCTCACCACGGGTATAAAAGCAACCAAAGCTATCACAAAGGCTGTGACTAACACTCAACAACCCTCTAAATTTTCTAGCAACAAACCTTGGATACCACGAACCAAGCGTGAATTTACCCCTCTAGGAGAAACAAATGATGTGGTTTTCAAAAATTTGGTGCAAAATCAAATTCTTACTCCTTTGGAGAAGTGTTTATATGATCTACAACCAAGACCTCATTGGTGGAAAGAAAATGATTACTATGATTACCATTAGAATAAAGGTCACAGGACTGCTATTTGTTACCAATTAAAACATAAAATTCAAGACTTGATTGATGACCAGGTCATCGATGTGGGGAATCATAACAAGAATTTGGATCATCAAGCATTCAAAGACCCCTTCCCTTGTCATGAGAAAGGTGAATCCTCCAACGCTCAGAATAATAATGCCAAAGTTAATTACGCCAATACCACTTATGATAATGTGATCAACATGATTGAACCAATAGGAGTGGAATATTGCAATATGTTTACCGGCAAGGGAAGTGGGAATGTTTTTAAACCAAAAACCCCGTTTGTCATAAGAGGCCCTAAATCTCGATTTGAAACATCCTGAGATTGTGCGAACATTGTTACTTGGTCTAATGCTAGAATTACTATCAAGGGTCCTAACCCTCCTGCTGCAACGTCCATGCCAAAAAAAACTTTGGATAAGACTATTGTTGGTTCTACCAACAAGACCACGAAGGTGGTCCCTATGCCTCCTACTACTAGTTATAGCATCCTTGACCAGCTTCAAAGGACCAATTCTCAGATAACTATTTTTGAGCTATTAAAAATCTCGCCTGCTCATAGGAAAATTCTAGACAAAGCTTTCACCGAAGCTAATATCCCCAAAGATATCAACTTGGATCAGTTTCAATCCATGGTGGGTCATTTGACCTTGCCGCATTACTTATCCTTCTTTTAAGAAGATGATCACTCAATCAGTCACCCACACAATAATCCTCTGCACATAGAAGTCATGATAGGTAAACAGTTAGTCCGCTGCATGCTCATTGATAATGGTGCTGGTCTTAATATTTGTTCTGCTCATTTTCTTGCTCAACTAGGTTATGGAAAGGATCGCATAGATTCCCGCAAGAGAATTACCATAAAATCTTATGATGAGGAAGAGAGAACATCTAAAGGTCTAGTTGTACTACCCATTCAGGTTGGCCCAGTTGAAAGAAATGTCATATGTCAGGTGCTAGACCTTCCTCTTGTGTATAATATTTTACTAGGAAGACCATGGATTCATGAGATGCAAGTGGTTCCTTCTACATACCATCAGTGTATCAAGTTTTCTTTTCAAGGTGTAGAGGTGACTATTCCCACTAGCATGGGATCTTCTTATAATACTCTCACTCAATCAGCCGACAGTCTTGTTTCGACTAATAGAGAATACATAGAACTCTGTGATGCCAAGCTCAAAGACATGGAATAGACACTGAAAATCATGGATATGGGCATGGGGGGATATCAAATGGAGCCCATGTTTTCATTAGCTGCTCTTTCCCTATCTCGTAGGTCTTATGGGAGACCTTCTGAACATAATAAACCTTCCATTACCCCTAAGGTAGTTTTCAAGGGTACATTTGTAAGGGCTAATACACCATTGGAAGATGAAGATGAGGACAAAGCTATCAAAGCTTGGCTTTGTAAAGGAAAGAACACAGCTGAACAAACTACCCTAGCTCATGAATTAAATCCTAACAGTGAGGGTCTTAAGATTATGAAATGTTTTGGGTACAAAGGAAGTGGCCCTCTAGGTGTGAATGGCAATCGGTTAGTGGAACCTATTCAAGCTATAGGCCAAAAGAAAAAAGATACCACTGGGTTAGGTTTCAAAAAGGTTCCATTTCATCTATGAATCAATAAATTTGTGCCAAAAGTAGAGCCTACACCAGAACTTGAAAGTACAACTACAGCTGACACTACACAAGATAGCTCAAATGAGGATTATTTTCCTTATCCCATCCCTCCAGACCTGGTAGCATTCTTTGCTGAGCCAGATAAATTTGTACCACATACCTGTACTGCAAAAATAGATAGTGATTCTGATCAAACTACTTAATGTGAGACGCTCACTTATGAGCAATGGAAAGACTTACAAGACCCTAACTTCAATGGAGAAAGGTACATACCACTAGGCATTCAAGAATGGTGGATACAAGAATAGACTCATATTAAAAGAACTCAAAAACCTTCATGGTGCAAGCACCCAAGTCAGAGTTCAGAAAAAATGAGTATGAGTTTTATAGTTTGTCAGAAGGATCTTGCAAAAGACCTCTCGACGTGAGTGAGGAGTCTAGTGAAAAGCCTAATGAGTTTGAGTCTATAGGTGTTGACATGTCTTCTACTTTGGTCGTTAGAGATCAAAAGGATTCAAACACACCTTTGGACGAGATTGGTCTAGATCCCCTCTTGCTAGTTAATGCTTTTGATGATGACTATACTATGGACGCACTTGAACCTATCACATCCCTTTCCCTCCAACACCCTAAATTAATAGACTGGAATTCCTCTTCTTCATCTAGTGAAGTCCTTACATTCCAGAATGATTACACCTTAGCCTGCTACCTTCATGCTATTGAGCCCGTGATGTCCTCCACTAGTGAAGAAAGTGTCAACATGACCGAGGCTGACATCAAGTACCTTAGTCAGAAAATTAAAAGAA